>LPNX010171187.1:208015-278517 GCA_001517045.1 Pseudotsuga menziesii
GCTACTATTGAGCAAATTGGCCCAACCAATGTTGTGTAAGTTATCACATATAATGTACCTGTCTCAACATCGTGGGTATATAGAATCACTATTTTCTACTGCTTGCATTTTCCATAATATGATTTTGGAAGAACTCAGGTATTTATTGTGCTTTATAACTCAGATGATAATGTTTTAGTTGCAGCACCTACTGGTAGCGGTAAGACTATCTGTGTTGAGTTTGCTTTACTACGATTGCATCAAAAATGCACAGACAGTGTATTTCGATGTGTCTATATTGCTCCTATAGAAGCTCTTGCCAAAGAGCGATATCGGGATTGGGAGCAGAAATTTGGCAAAGGATTGGAACTGAAAGTAGTTGAGCTAACAGGTGAATCTGCAACTGATTTGAAGCTCCTTGAAAAGGGCCAGATAATAATAAGCACACCAGAGAAATGGGATGCTTTGTCTCGGAGATGGAAACAACGCAAACTGGTTCAACAAGTCATCCTTTTCATTGTGGATGAACTTCATTTAATTGGAGGAGAGGGTGGTCCAATCCTGGAGGTAATTGTATCTAGAATGAGGTATATTTCAAGCCAAGCTCCACACACTTACTTGAATCGTGTTCCCGTAAGTTACATTTTATCCGGGATCGAGATTATACTGTTTCATAAATTATTTTTTTTTAATACCAAGTGCCATCAACAACATAAACTGAAGTGGGAAAGCATGCAAATGCCTTCAATTTATGGTTGGAAGAGCTCAGAATCGTTAACAAAGGTGTCATCATAGTTTCACCATAAGGACCCCATTTATTGATGAAAAAATAATTGATACAACCAAGGCAAAGCTATATGCAGATCTAGTCTACCCATTATCAGTTCTGTAGCGTTGAGGTCTAATTATAGAAGTCAGAGATGGACATGATATCCATGGATAAAAATCTACATTGTGACTCTTGTGAATCACTAGTTTTGTACAATAAAACCTTCTTTTGTGGTTTTCTTACCTTCTTTGGCGAGAGTGGGATTCGATCTAGGCTCTCATTTCAGAAAAGAAATATTTTGTAGAAAAAAAAAATACTTGCAGAGTTTGGAGTTCCCGTTGATGAGCTTCCTGGTGGGGTTATTACAATGCATTTTGTGGTTTTCTTACCTTCTTTGGCGAGAGTGGGATTCGATCTAGGCTCTCATTTCAGAAAAGAAATATATTGTAGAAAAAAAAAATACTTGCAGAGTTTGGAGTTCCCGTTGATGAGCTTCCTTGTGGGGTTATTACAATGCATAATGTTATGTTTTATTACATGCTGTTATATTTTTTTTTTTTAAACAGTCACAAGCGTCGCTTAAGCGACGGTTCCAGATCTGTCGCTTTTCCGACGGAATTTTCTGTCGCTCTTTCGACGCTTATTTTATTATCCGTCGCTTCTCCAACGCCTCTATCTGTCACTTTTGCGACGTTCTTTCTTAATATCCTTCGCTTATCCGACGGCAGGAATGAGATTTTCTTAAAAAAATTTCACTACCGTCGAAGAAAAGTTGTCTCTTAACCGACGCTTATTTTTTAACCGACGGTTACTTAGGTGTCGCTTAACCGACGGTTAATCAGGTGTTGGAAACCCGGCGACAAGTTTCTAATGCTTCAAAAAAAATCAAAGTGTCGTACATGCGACAGAGAAGTGTCGAAAATCCGACATGACGGCCGCCGAATTTTTGGTCAAAATGTAGTAGTGTTCCTTCAAGAACTGGTGACATCCTATACTTCCATTCTTGGAAGTCTTCAGCCTCACCAAGCTTGTCATCAAGCTGATGTGATAGATCAATTTGAAATGAGAACCTCAAATGAAAATAGATAAATATTAGATCTTACCGATTTGAGGTGTTCGTCTTGCTTCCAAAGCTAGTTGATCTAGGGTTTGTCAGAGAAACCCTAATTTTCAAAACTTGGAATATTTCAGATTTGATTGGATATAAATATGGACCTATTCAAGGCAAGCTGTCCAATGTAGTCCTTTTCTGAAAACAATGGAGGGAAGCTCCTGGAACAGGAAGCCCTAGTTTACCAATTTGTTCTGCAGAAATGCCTGATACTGTTTATGCAGTATATCTGAAATTACTACTCCTCTATGTCTGAACCTTCTCACGGAGGTATCCTCTCCTGTCCCTGTTCCAACACCATAGGTTTCATCATAATTGGGCTCACCAATTGGGACTTATAAGCAGTTTCCCAAGGTGACCTGTTTCAGGACTATTCAGAATAGAGAAGTTGTACGGACTTCCACTTGTCACTGTTTCATCTTATGGGTCTAAAACTTCCACCACAGAAAGTATTGTCCATGCCCTTTCTGGAAAATCTTGAGAATTTTCATTTGGACCTTTGTAGCCCACGATATAGTAATTCTCCCGAGGTGTCCTATTTAGGGATGAATCTTGGGAGAGGCTGAAACCCTAACTTGGAGGAATCATATCTCCTATAATATAGAGAATATGAGGCTGAACATTGGAAACACTATACATCAGGATTTTATCTTCGACATGTGAAAGTTTTGGCCCTTGAGACTGCTGAAATCCTGAGATATAATGAATTTACCAAAATTGATCAGTTTTAGTATTTAGGGTTTTTCCAGCCCGGGGTCAAACTAGGGTTTGACATTCTCGAAGTTACACCCAACCAAAAATATCTACCCAGGTCTCTAAACTTCGATTTTGATGAGGATAGTAATCCTATACTGGGCTCACTCAAAAATTCCTCTTTTGTAAAAATCCCTAATTTCCCGCAGCAAAAACTAAAAATGCCCGGAATCAAATTCCGCTTCAACAGAAAGATGCGCCCTTCAATGGAGAGTCATCCTAGCATAATTTTGCTGATGGATTGTGGAGAGAGACCAAAAAATTAAGAATCCCTAGCTTCTGCGGCTGCACAATGTCTTCTTCTCAGGTTAGCTCTGATACCATGTTATATTTTTATCATTCAAGCTAACATTAAATTAGGATATTTAACTGAGAAAATAACATGCACAACAATAAACACAAGAGACAAGAGACACAAAGAATTTTCCTCAGGAAAACCATAAAGGAGAAAACCCCCCAACTTCCTCTGAGATAGAATGAGCACCAATGGAAGAAGTAAAACCCAAAAACATAAAGATGATCTCCGACAGCAGTTGTCTCTTTCTCTGATCCCAGCTTTTTCTCTCTCACTCATGCGCCCCAGTGAGTGAGTGAGTGTGTGATAAATAGAGAGTCTCACTCTCTATTTATATTCTTTCGTTCATTTAACCTTTAACTCTATTATGTAGGATCTACTAATCCTAAATCAATTATGTAGGCTCGAGTAACCACAACTAAGGTACTAATGACCCGGCTTGACAATAACTCACTAGGGCCGACTTCTCTAGCAGAGTCTAATAACCCTCGGACCCCAAAACTATGGGGACTTTAACCCTTGATCAAAAGGAGGTTTACCCACAATGACTTTACATGACTTTTTTACATTATTTAATCTCCCGATAGGAACATTGGGGCATGACATGACTCAAATACATTACAGACACTTCCCGGAATAAACATCGGGGTACAATACATAAGATATACAAGTGAATACATTCCAAAGTTACAATTACATCAAAAATGTCCCATAATGCTGCTCCAAAAACATATAATGTGCATCAATATAATCAACCATGTGTTCTTTCATCCAAGAAGTGAATGAAGAACCTCCACTAAAATATGAACCAAATAAGGAGCAAAGAAAACATGAATACTTCAAGTGGCTCCAAGAAGTATCATCAAAACACCCATGAATATGTATATCAACATGAAATAACAAAGGATGTTGCTACCAATAATAATGTTCTTCAATTATATATCTCTTCACCCAAGTGTTGTATGAAGTTCCTCCAACATCAAATGGACTAGGAAAGGAGCATGTAAAATCACGAGTCTCCAAGTGACTTAAGTGAACATCATAGGTGCACCCATGTATATGTGTATCATCATAATGTAACAAAGGATGTTGTTCAAAATGAAAATAAGGTGATGCTCTAATAACTTCATCATCAAAATTAGAGATAGAAGTTTCATTCTCCTCATGTGGTACCATTAAAAAGAAACCTTTCACCCATACTTCATTAGGATGAATGTTGCAAAATATGGAAGTGTAGGATGTAGGAGAAAGAACCAACTCACCTAAATGATTAGAAAGTGAAAAAATTTCATCATGTGAAGGATCCATAGGGGTAGGATTATGCACCTCCCTTAAAATGCAAAACTTTCCTCATGGGTTGGTTCCAAGGTGGTGGAATCATGCACTTCTTCAAAAAGTGTGTAACCATTTTCAAGAGGAAACTCAAATTACTCTTCCACCACAACAAGTGATTGGATATCATCAAGATAATCGTCAAACACATGAAGAACCTGAAATTTTTCATGTTTCTCATGATCCCTCGTGTCATGATAATCCTCCAAGCAATCTACCATATGACAATTTGAAACATAGGAGGAAGAACAAGTATCTTGCAACCTCTCAACAAGTTGCTCATTTTGAATTTTGAGCTTATGAATATCCTCATTATTATTAAAGTATGCTTCACGTAACCATTCATTAAGCTCAACCAAATTTTTTGTATAAAAAATCAAAGACATGAAATTACCTTCAATGTTGCACATTTCTCTTTGAATCTTCTCCATGTCTTCAAGGAAGGATGGATCCTCCAATGAAGAATTTTTCCAACAAGAATGTGACACCGATGCTTTAGTGTCATGGAGTATGCTAAGCACCTAATGGATATCCATTTCAATAATATTCAAATACACTTCAATTAAGGATGTTTCATGGCAATGAACCTCCTCTTATTCTTTCTTCTTGAAGCTCAAGTGGTGATGGGGAAGTTGATCTTGGTTCTTAATTATCTGTCACAAGGTCGTCATATTCATTCTTTTGAGAAATTTGTATTGTAGAAACATTTTCAAATCTGATATCTATGTAACAAACATATATTTGTGAGCACCCATCATTAGATACTCCTTCATAGTTCAAGGATCCATTAGTAGATTCTCTTTGACTTGCACAACCCCCATTAGCAAGGATTGTGGCTTGTCTTCACCTTCCTCTTCATGTTCTTCTCTACAACCACATCGAGGTGATTGATTTTCCACTTCATGAATATTTTAATCTTCCTTTAATGGTGTATCTAATCTCTTTTCATCTCCTTTAGAACAAAATTTCTTCCACATATTCCATATGATGTCCATAAAAGTGTTTATAACTTCCCCATTTATATATAGGGAAGGATAAATCTTTGCTGTTTTCACAAGTAGGTTGATTTTTCTTTAACGAGTTCACATTTTACTTCTTGTTCATAAATCCATACTTACAAGAAATTCTTGGAAATAATACCTCTCATGAATATCCCCTCTCAAATTTTGATACTCCTCGAAGCATGCTTCAATATCTATGGTTGTCATTTCTTCTTCCGTTGGCCGAGGAGGAAGGAAAGTGGGAATAGTGGGCTATTGTGAAGCCAAGAAATGTATGATGTTTTTTATTAAATGGATGGTATTAATGCACAATTTCAAGGAAAATTCTCTTATACCACTGTAATTTCCATTTTTTGGAATTTTGGAGAAATGCACAAATTGGGCAAAATTCGAGCTTAACTAGTCATGACTCTAGAGGGTTCCAACTTTCACCAAATGGTCCCGAATTTGAAAGGATATGGTATGGTGAGACTTAAAAAATTCAAAGCTGGTTTATGGATACTTTTTATCATACTTTATACCTCTACAAACACTTTTTGGGCTAATGACAAAATGACCAAAATTACTAGGAAATTGTGTTCAAATCCCCCCAAGGGTGATGGCCAAACTAGCTCTCCAAATCAAGTACGACCCTCCAAAATTTAAGAAAAAACTATGAGAATGATTATTAAACATAAAATACTTCCCTTAATCATGTTTATTAATTTTTTCAAGTGGATTATGATCTGCAACATTTCTAGGGTAACTTTCATAGAAATTGCCTAAGGGAAATTTACATTACTAGCTAGACTTTGACATAGAAAAGGTAGAATATATGGTTTTGAGAGTAATATGAAACATGGTGGTATTATATGGAATAAAAATTCATTATAAAAATCAATAAAACTCAAAGGAAAACCCTCCCACAAATATGATACAATACTCCTTCAAGATTGAATCCAAAGTCATGGAAACTAGTGATTCAATAGCATGGGAATGCAAGAGTTTCACATATGGATTTATTGTATTTCAACCCACAGAGAATAGGTACATGAAATTAAAGATTAACACATCATATATTTATTTCATAACATCATCCAAATCATATAATATCCCACATACAAATCTGGTATAAAACTACTTCAAGATTGAAGCCAAAATCCATGAAGACTAGTGATAGAAGGGCATGTGTATGCAAGCTTTTCATACATGTATTTATGATATTTAGACTTAAAGATAATGTGGAAATAATATTACAGATCCATATGTCCTTTATTTCTTCCCTATCATCATAAAACTCATATAAATTTCCTCATACAAATCTGATATAAAACTACTTCAATATTGGAGCCAAATCCATGAAAACTAGTTATTCAAGAGCACGGTGAATGCGATCCTTTCATACATGTATTTCTGAGATTTTGACTTACAGAGAATATGGATATTATATTACAGAGACATGCATAATAAATCAAATATTTTCCATCAACTATCCTTAGCAAGGCGCAAGAATCACTCCAACAAGTGCACCATAAAATGAGAGTGTAGGGGAATGGAGAAGAAGGAATGAAAGAATGGGGAGGTAGATGAGAATTAGACTCTATGGACCTTAAAAATGAAAATAAAACTACTTCATTAATCTCCCATGAGATTTTTTAATGGCCTCTCCATCAACCAACTTGGAAAGGAATCAAACTCCCTCGAAATTGGTTCACAAGCAAGGAGAGTGAACACTCATCGTGCAATGGACAAGCAAAGGCTCTCCAAAATGCCAAAGGACAATTAAAAAATTATCAAAATCCATTATCCTTCCTCATGAAATCCTTTTATTAAATTCATGAGGCCTCCTAAGATCTAATTTCCCTCCATGATCTTCCTCCAACTTATCTTAGTGGTTTAGTAACTCTCATGACACTTATTTCCTCTTCATGCTCCAATTCTTTCTCCAATTTGAATGGCTGCCTCTAACTCCCAAATTAGACCTCTTGGTGTTTATTTTTATCCCTGACATGTTATATTTGTCATATTTCAACAATCAGTTCTGAATTTTTCATACTCTTCATAGAATCTTCCATCATTTGTTGTCATAGAGTGCATAGAATCTCCTTCCAAGTGGCACACCTTGTCTTCTAGTATTTTCCTCTTCCATGGGAGTTACCCTCTTTTACCAATTAGACTTCATTGTCTCATTATATGATATTTGACACCATACTACCATCCAATAATGTTACATTACCCATATGTTCAAATTTGGATGAATATCATGCTGAGTGTGTGGGGAATCTAGTCACTCAAAGGCTTCACAAGCTTCCAAGTGTCTTCATGAATCCATGCCACCTTATTTTCTTATAATTTATCATATATGTGACCCATTTAAATGTGAATATGGTAAACTAAATTCCTTTCGGGTCCCATACACCCTTATTACAAAATTTATGTTTCCATATCAACCTAGGGAACTAGTAGGTTGGTGAAACAAAATTTGCAAATAGTCTTATTTGGAATTTATTTAATTGGGGCATGAAAAGGATGGTCCTTGCCACGTCACCCATAGTTTCAACCTATTATATGTTGTAAACATGCTTGGAAATTCTATTTTGATGTGGGAAATTTCTAAGCAAAATTTCCTCTCCACATCCCCAACATTGAAGTTTCTCTCTTGGATTGTCTCCCATCATCCTAGATGGCTTAGTCACACCCTATGGTGGCTTTTGTTGTTGGTGTTTTAGACGAGGAGGCTTGAATCCCCCCTTTATTTGGTAAAACTTGTCCTTCCTCCTCCTTTCTTTCCATGCCTTAGGGAATTATTTCCTTTTTTTCTCGTCTCATCGCAGTACTTGGCATTCCTTATGGTTTCATATATAGTTTGAGTTTCATAAAACTCAATTTTTTCATTGTATGACTGAGGTAATCCACTTAGGAAACAATGAATTTTGACCCTATCATATTTGATATACTTAGCATACCACAAGAAATATAATAACTTGTTGGCACAATACTCGATGGTTATTTGTCCCAATTTCATTTCATGGAACTCCTTATTTTTCATCATAATACCTATTGGAAGGTAATTTTGCTTGAAGTACTTCTTGAATTGCTTACACACAATCTTAATTTCATTGATATTCTTGACTTCTCTAAGGTGATCCCACCATATAGATTTTATTCCATTCAAATTAAATATAGCCACCCCTGCTTTAATATTTATAGAGTAGTCATGGACATGGAAATCGTTCATCATCCCAAGAAGCCAAGCCTCGGCTCCTTGACATGATTTTGCTTGACCATCAAAAGTAGGAGGTTTTTCCTTTTGAAATTCCCCATCTTATTTTTTCTTGGAAGGCCTCTTCTTTTTATTCTTATGAGATGGATATCTTGAGTCTTCAATAGAGTCTTTAGATGAATATGACTCACTAAAAGAGAAATTTGGAGTATAAGTCCTCTCTCTAGAATCCTTTAATTTTCGAGATATGGCACCTCTTGTGAGGATGCCTCCTTGATATACTCCCACTCTTTTCATCATTCCCTGTGGTTGTCCCTGCTGAATTTTCTTTTGAATGTCTATCAATATTTGGAGCATAAGTGCATTCAGCTGGTTTTATTCTTCTTGATCTCTTATCAACATCCCATTGTTTACTCTCTAACTTTGTAAAACCACCCATAAGCTTCTCATGGTTTCAGCAATATCCAGGGGAGTTATTTGATTACTATGACCATTAGAATCTATATCTACATGATAAACATTTATATTTTCTCCTCTATCTTTTGTTTCAGTTGCATAAGGATCTCGGGCATCCTCCATGATAATGGGTTTCTTGGCTCGACCAAGTCCAAGGATTTCCAGCTTCCTTACAATGAAGGTTGACCATTAACCACTCTTAATGCATTATTGTATCTGTTACGAACATAAAATTCCTATGGATTGGTGTTGAGTAAAATGGTTGTCATTGATGTCCAAACTATTAATGAAAGTTAAATATATGGTGGCAGGATGAAATCAGCAAAATAACAAAGGAATAACCCTGTTACAGGTTACAGGTTGAATAACAAACGAATAACCCTATAGCAAGTTAAACAACTAAGATCATTCATCCAAGTAAATCGACAACTCACAATGTTCTTGCTGAATGAACTAGCACATAGGTTAAACACGTGCGAAGTAATAAAATTCCGCGAAGGACGAAGATTGGATGGTAGAGGTTAGTCGTGCCCTAGATCCACCGGCTGAGGATCAGCTCTGCAAAATAAAGGAGGAAGCACGAAGTTCCACAACAATAAAAATCGGACAACTCATATAAATCCCGCACTAGATCCAACAGTTAAGGATTAATTTCGACAATTAGGCGGAAAATCCAAAGTTCCGCAAAAGATCAAGATCGGATAGCTGAGATTCATTCCGCTAAAAGAGATCGACGGTGCGAAATAAAAATGCGGAAAGGGAATTAGGGAAGTAACATTTAAATATTTTATGAACCCGCAACCCACAATCCAGAAGATTGAAGGTCAAGAAATAATCTACAAGAGATCGGCGATGCGGAAGAAAAATGCAGAAAGGGAATTGCGGAAGTAACGTTTAAAGATTTTATGAACCCGCAACCGGCAATGCGCAATCCAGAAGATCGAAGGTCAGGAAAGAATCCGCAAGAGATCGATGATGCTAAAGAAATATTGTAGAAATAATCTTGTGGAAATTCGAGATATGATTTGAATGTTACATCTCACATCTGACATCCCTCAATCTAGAGATCGACGCTCATGGAAAAACCTGATGAAAATCAACACTGGGAAATCGCTGAAATGAAAATTTGGTGTGAAAATACGATTTAAGGAAATCGCTAGAGAAGATCAACTGTCCAGATTGTATCTGGTGAAGAATATTATGAAAACACCAAAAAACGATGAACAAGGTTGCGGAAATGAATTTTGAGCTGTAGGAAGAAATGAAACTGTGTCTTCACTGAAATAATGCGACGATTGAATGACTAGATGATGATTGGTTGTGTCTATAAGTAAACGGTCATGATCCAAAATGAAAGAGCGTAGCTATGGAGAGATGTGTTGATAAGAAATAGGTATAGGGTATTTAAGTAAATGAATGTGTAAATAATTAAGTGTCTCTATTAGTAAGCCCGATAGATTCCAAAGTGAATAGTTTTTCAACTGTTCTAAAATACTGAGAAAATCAGTCTAGGGTGGCAGGGTGGTGCTAGGGCAGGCCACATGTCTATAGGGGGTCGAATCCTCCTTCTAGTCATAGCTAGAGAATAGGGTGTCGTAGCATCCTTGTTTGTTGAAATAGGCAGAAAACCATAAGGGTGTTGTAGCATCCTCGCCTGTAGTTGCAGGAAAAATATAGGGTGTATCTACATCCTTTCTGTTGCAGCAGATAAACAATTTTGTAAATTCATCTTATTAATGAGCTTGTGTTGGTGGTTTTATCTTTTGAGGTTTCCATGATAAAATATGTGTCTTGATTGTTTATTTTGTGTATTTTAAAGTAAAAACTTATAATACTAATTCACCCCCCCCCCTCTCAATATTGTGGGATAAACCAACAATTGGTATCAGAGCGAGGTTCCTTCACAACAGCTTAACCACTTGAAGGAAGATCCCATCCAAAAATCACAATGGATCAACCAAAATGTTTGGCAACTAACAAACCTCCACTATTTAGCAAACAAAATTATGCTTACTGGAGTGTAAGAATAAGGTGTCATCTGATGTCCCTGGGATGGAAGGTTTGGGTAGCAACAAAAAAACAGCTTAAAATAGGAAACCATTACCCTACGGACACTGTTGAACTAGGTGAATATGAAGGTAATTCCAAATCCCTAAACATAATCTTAAGTGGTTTAACAAACTCAGTATTTACTAAAGTTATGCAGTGCACATCTACCAAACAAGCTTGGGACAAGTAGAAAATTATCTATGAAGGAGAGTGTAAGTTCAAAGAATCCAAACTTCAAACATATAAAGGTCAATTTGAAAGTCCTAAAATGAAAGAAGAAGAGAATATTAGTGAATACCTTCTTCGTGTAGATGGAGTTGTTAATGCGATCAGAGGACTTGGAGGAAAATTAAAAGAAAAGGAAGTAGTAAGCAAGGTACTAAGAAAATTACCAATGAGATATGACCCAAAGGTATCAACCTTAGAAGAACAAGATGATCTTAAAAAAGGTAACAATGGATGAGTTACATGGAATTCTCACTGCGTATGAGACGAGAACAGGACAAAATGGATCTTCAAGAAAAGAAGCAGCTTTTAAAGCTTCCTTAAAAAATCAATCAGAAAACCCAAATGATCAGGAAGCTTTTCTCATTAATAAAATTGAAAGAGGGACTAGAAAATACAAGGGGAAGTTACATTTAAAGTGTTTTAATTGTGGAAGGATTGGACATTTTTCCTCAAAATGCACCTACACTAAACAAGATGAGAATGAATAAAAGGAAACCTCGAAGTTCAAAATGGTTAAATCAGGAAACAAGAAAAAACACCATGGGAAAAAGAAAATTGTTTACACCATGGGAAAAAGAAAATTTTTTACACCATGGAAGAAAGTGAAGATTCAGATGGAAGTTAAGTTGAAGAAACTAAATTTTTATTTTTGGGCCTAGATACTCAAGCCTCAAATAGTGATTCAGATATGGAAGGAGAAGTAGACCTAAGAGCTGAACTTGTTAGCGCCCTTGAAGAACCTAAGAAATGTAGGAAAGATAAAAGATAGTCAAATCTTGTCATTAGTCAGTTGGATGCTCAACTCTTAGATGCCAAAAGGTTGAGGAGGACCTGAACCTACAACTCAAAAGAAGAATACAGGAGTCTAAAAATCTTGCAGAAGAAATCATACAATTCAAGAGAAAGCTTGATGGAGGATCTGTCAAATCAAAGTTTGAGAATAGCTCAAGGATTCTACATGACATTCTGAGTAGCCAAAGACCATCAAGTGATAGGTCTGGTTTGGGGTTCATTAAAGAAAAGAAGCCAGATATTTTTCCTGTCACAAATCAAGAAGGAAGTAAGAAAAGATATGCTGAAGTACTAAAGACTCCAGCTTAAAAGGAAAGAAGCAAGAAAGCTGGATAAATTTCTCAAGATAAAAATAGATATAATCTAGCACCCAAGAAACCAAATAGTTATCTATAGATCTTTTTAGGTCACTGCTTTGCTTGTAATAATTTTGGTCATAAAGCCTTAAACTCCAGATTTGAAAGAAAGGTTTATGAATACAAGAAGAATTCATCAAGTAATGAGTCGAAGGGAAATAAGAATCTTTTTACATTACTTCAAAAATATGACATAGAATGTTATAAACGTAATAAACATGGACATATGACAAGAGATTGTAAACTGAAGACTCATACAAGGAATACTGTTGCAATCAAACCTCAGAACACCAAACAAAAGAAGTATTGGAGAGAAAAGGAGGAAAATGAAAGTTCCATGATTGCTTTATGTGCAACCAAAAACCAAAACTTATGGCACTTGGATAGTGCTTTTTCAAAACATATGACCCGTGACCCAAGAAAATTCATAACACTAAATGATAATAAGGGAAAAGTCACTTTTGGAGACAGTATGTCCTCCAAAATAATCAGCAAAGGAATGACTGTTGTCAACAGCAAGATCAATGCAGAAAATGTTTTTCTAGTTGAAAACCTCAAACCTAATCTTCTCAATGTAAGTCAAACATGCGACCAAGGACACATTTGTATCTTTGACTTAGAAAAATGTGAAATCAAGAATAAGAAAACAGGAAAGGTCGTTGGCATTGCTATGATAAATACAAACAATGTATACATCTTGGAAAATGAAAATCAAAGCTACTTAAGTATGGTAGATGAAAGTTGGTTATGGAACAGAAGGCTAGGACATTTAAGTTTTGACAATCTTTCCAAAATAAGCACAAAGGAAGCTGTAAGAGATCTACCAAAAATTGTAGTTCCTCTAAACTCTGTATGTAAACATTGTCAACATGGGAAGCAAACAAGAGCCAATTTTAAAATAAAAGAACATATGACCTCACACCCTCTAGAAATAATACACACAGACCTTTGTGGACCAACCATAACTAAAATCCTGCAAGGATATCACTATTTCATGTTGCTCATTGATGATTACACGAGGATGACATGGGTGGAATTCCTCAAAGAAAAATCAGAAACTTTTGAAAAATTTAAAATATTCAAGGAAATGGCTGAAAATGAGTCAGGTATGAAAATCAAGTGTCTTAGATCAAATAATGGGGGAGAATTTACCTTAAATGAATTCAATGAGTTCTGTGAAGGTCATGGAATTAAGAGACAATTTTCAGCTGCAAAAACTCATCAACAGAATGGGGTTGTTGAAAGGAAAAACAGAATAGTCCAAGAAGCTTCCAGAACTATGCTCATTGAAGCAAAACTGTCAGATTCATTTTGAAAAGAAGCTGTATACACAGCTGTCTACATACTTAACAGAGGGCAACTCAAATTGAATAAGGATAATACCCCCTAGGAATTGTGCTATGGAAGACCAGCCTCAGTCAAATATTTTAAAGTATTTGGCAGTAACTGTTACATCAAAAGAAATGAGGATGACCTTGGAAAATTCGACTCTAGGACTGATGAATGAATCTTTCTAGGGTATTAATCCACCAAAAGGGCATAGAGGAGTTACAATAAAAGGTTACATAAATTGTAGAGAGTGTTGATGTGAAAGTAGATGATATAAAACCTAGGAAAGAGAAAAATATTGACAATATTGAAAATACATGTGATGATGAAGTAAAGGACTTGCAAAAGGACATGAGAATTCATAACGAATAAGAAGACAAAGAGAAGCAAGATACACATGTTTCTCATCTGACTTTTTATGTTTTTTTTTTTAAAAATTGGACTTTTTTCAAATGTTGAAAAGCTTAAAAAAGAATAAAAGTGATTTATAGTGTACAACTAGGAGGAGACGAGTGCCACGGGCATGCAAACTAGTTCCAAGCAGTGGAACATACCTATGCTCAATGCAAGGAAGCATGTGCATGATAAGGAAACTTGGGGGAATTTATCCTCCTGATAAAGGGTGATCAAGTTGCAAAGGATATGCAAAAGGATCTACTTGGATAGAATTGATACAAGCTAGGGATACATGGTTTATAAATCAGAAGCAGAGAGCCGGAGTAAAGCTCAATAAGGCAAGCAAAACTCATGAAATGCAATCACAACTTGATATACAAGGGAGTCCCTGAGGGGAAAGGCCAACATAAAGTTCAAGAGGAGTATGAAGCGCCTCTTGCTCAAGGACATGGCGGGACTATAAGGGACTCCCCAAAACTAAAGGAGAGATCTCAACATGTGCACCAAATGAAAATGGGATCTAACTAGGGCTCCCATGTATAGAAAAGCTCTACCACTCACATAATGTCACTTCTAATAGCAGTATGAAGGTTCCGTGAAATCATGAAGTGGGTTCGTACCTAAGGTCAAGATGAAATGGTCATAAGGAAATGCATAAATGCAAACGGATGTGAAATACTAACCTACATGTCAGTTTGACATTATACCTGTGATAGGCATGAACGAGTCTAAGTATCGGTCAAATTTCACTCAAATCGGGTCCCTACATCAAACATTAGGCCAAACGGTCCAAAAATGTCAATAACAGTCCAAACTATATAAAAGTGGGTAAAAATTTCAAAAAATATTCTATAAATAGTGAAAAAAACATTTTTTCATACCATTTGGAATTTCACCACACATAGTGTTTTTGAACCAAAAATTTGAAGAGCTGATTCTGGGAGCCACGATCTACAAAATCACAAACCGCTTAGATCAAGTAAATCCTCGTTCCCTACTCATTCGTTTCAGTACTTTTATTTTGATTTTTCATGGTCAATTTTTTTATTTTATGCCATCCCAAAATAGGCGGTTTCAACCCAGGCAGAAAATCAGCTGATTTTCGCGTATCAGGCTCAACATACGTAGAAAAATCCTCAATACCCATGTATGCATGCAGCTATTTTGAAAACAATCGCATATAAGGTCGTGTTTAACAATTTCAAGGGCAAAGACTAATGAAACTTTGAATTTCTTGCGCAGGATGGTTATTGAGTGGCATGAATGAGAGCATGAAGACGTTGATGAGGATGTGCTCCCAAGAAGCTTTGAGGGCTTGTGGTTTGTACAAATTATGGCATCTTGGTAGCTTGAGAGAAAAACCAAGACTAGTCCAAATTCTAGTAGACTATCGGGATCCTGATACAGAGACATGTTGATGTATTTGTAACTTTGGAATGTATTCATTTGTATATCTTATGTATTGTACCCCGATGTTTATTTCGGGAAGTATCTATAATGTAATTGAGTCATGTCATGCCCCGAGGTTTCGATCGAGAGATTCAATAATGTAAACAAGTCATGTAATGTCATTGAGTTTAACCCTCCATTGTAAGTCAGGGAAATAGTCCCCACAATTGTGTCAAGGGTAACCCTCCTTGTTGATCGGAGGGCAAAGTCCCCACAATTATGGGGCACTAAGGTTATTAGAATCTCCTGGAGATGTAGGCCCTAGTAAGTAACTGTTAAGTGGGTCCGACATATTGAAGTGGACATCAAGTGAATGAAATAATATAAATAGAGAGTGAGCCTCTCTATTTATTACACACACACTCACTCACTGGGGTGCATGAGTGAGAGAGGAGAAGCTCTCTCAAGTGAGAGAGTGAGAAAAAGCTATTGGAGATCATCTTTATGTTTTCAGGTTTTACTGCTGCCATTGGTGCTCATTCTATCTCTAAGGAATTTGTGGGGTTTTCTCCTTTATGGTTTCCCCAAGGAAAATTCTTTGTGTATCTTGTCTCTTGTGTTTATTGATGTGCATGTTATTCTCTCATATAAGATCCTAAGATCATATTGCTTAAATGACAAAAATATAACATGGTATCATAGCTAACATGAGAAGAAGACATTGTGTAGCTGCGGAATCTAGGGCTTCTTACTTTTTGGGTCTCTCTCCACAATCCATCAGCAAAAGTATGTTAGGCTGACTCTCAATTGAACGGCGCATCTTTCTATTGAAGCAGAATTTGATTCCGAACATTTTCAATTTTTGGTGCGGTAAATTAGGGCTTTTTACAAAAGAGGAATTTTTGAGTGAGCCTGACATAGGATTTCTCTCCTCATCAAAATCAATTTTTAGAGACCTAGGTCGATATTTTTGGTTGGGTGAAACTCCAGGAAAGTCAAACCCTAGTTTGATCCCGGGCCTAAAAAACCCTAAATACTAAAACTGATACGTTTTGGTAAATTCACTATATCTCAGGATTGTAGATGTCTCAGGGGCCAAAACATTCTCAGGGAGAATATAAAATCCTGATGTACACTATTTCCAAGTTTCAGCCTCAGATTCACTATATTCTAGGAGATATGATTCCTCCAAGTTAGGGTTCCAGTCTCTTCCAGGATTCATCCCTAAACAGGTAACCTGGGGATAATTGCTATATATCTGGCTACGAGGGTCCAAATACAATTTCTCAAGATGTTGTAGAAAGGGAACAGACTATAATTTCTATGTTAGAAGTTTCATACCCTGAAGATGAAACCATAACATGTGGGAGTTCGTACCACTTCGCTATGCTGAATAGTCCTGAAACAAGTCACCTTTGGAAAACGATCATAAGTCCCAATTGGTGAAACCAATTCTGATGAAACCTATGGTTTTGGAAGATGGATAGGTGAGGAGACCTTCATGCAAATTTTTTGACACAGAGGTACAGTAATTTCAGAGATACCGCAGAAATAGTATCAGGAATTTTTGTAGAAGAAATTGGTAAACTAGGGATTCCTGTTTCGGGAGATTCCCTCCACTGTTTTTAGAAAATGAGTACATTGGACAGCTCACCTTGAATAGGTATATCTTTCTATCCAATTATATCTAAAAGATTCCAAGTTTTCAAAATTAGGGTTTCTCTAACAAACCCTAAATCAGCCAGCTCCAGAACCAGGACGGACACCTCAAATCGGTAAGATCTAATCTTTTGCTATTTTCATTTGAGGTTTTCATTTCAAAGTGATCTATCACATCAGCTTGATGATAAGCTTGGTGAAGTTGACAACTTCCAAGCATGGAAGTATATGATCTCTCTGAAAAAAATGAATTGGACACCTACATAAGTAGAGAGGTTCCAGTTCCAGAGGGAGATGAGATTAAAAGGATTACTCAAGAAGAACTTGGTCAAGGACAAGAAGATAATTGCTTATTCAATAGAGGATCACCTTATACCACAGGTGTCTTCTATAAAGACACCTAAAGAGATGGTTGATTCCTTGACCAAGCTATTTGAAGGGAAGAACATAAATTGGAAGATGACTTTGAGAAAACAGTTGAAGAATGTGAAGATCCAGAATGCAGAAACCATACAGTCATACTTTACAAATCAAAGAACAACTTGTAGCAGTAGAAGAAGTGGAGAATGAAGAAGTTGTGATAACCACCTTGAATGGCCTCCTAGTATCATGGGATTCATTCATTCAAAGAATGTGTGCCAGAAGGAAGTGATTACTTTCAACAGACTCTGGGAAGAAGAATAATCTTGACTCATAATAAGAGAAGACAATATGGGAGCAACTAAAGATCAAGCTCTCACCATCCAAAGAAGATCCCTCAAGCAATGAGGAATACGAAGGACTCAACTCTTGAAGAAACTCTTGTCCATCTTAGCATTTGGATAAGAAATGATGAATGAAGAAGATGATGAAGATGAAGGCTCAAGAAGGAGTCTACCCACAAAACAAATAAAGATAAGTATTCAATCGTCATTTCATGATATTTT
The DNA here is from genome assembly GCA_001517045.1 of Pseudotsuga menziesii. Lineage (NCBI taxonomy): Eukaryota > Viridiplantae > Streptophyta > Pinopsida > Pinales > Pinaceae > Pseudotsuga > Pseudotsuga menziesii. The sequence continues at coordinate 226,038 of LPNX010171187.1, forward strand.
TTTATTATGTATTTGTTTATATTCAGTTGATGTATTATGCATGATAGAATGTTTGCATTAATGATAGAATACTACTAATATTCATGTAATGGGTAAGTAGCTCATGGTGCTATACAACTCTCCATTGCTACTTATCTAAAATGAAACCTCTTTGCTGACATATTGGATTAGTGCACAATCTCAATGTTGTCCTAGTAGAGATGGAAGGCATCTAGAAAGTTTCCGTGAGATATGGATGAATGTTGTATTGGCTAAAATAGTTGCATAACCATATATATTGATGGAAAATAATTTTTCATTATGAATATACCTTATGAAATGTTTCTAACCATAGAACTAATGCATTTGACTTGTAGGAAAGATCGCGTAAAACCGCCTACAAGCAAAGAAGGATGAGACTTGTTTCGAAGAACAAGTGACGACAGTTCAAGATGAAGAATAATATGACGAATGGAGGGACATCATTGATGCAAAACCTTCTAGCTATGAAGAAGTAACCAAGAAGAAAGGGAAGACCAGTTCAAGAAGAATGATGTCTAGGATACAGTATCAATACATGAAGGGAAGTTCGTAATTCCATCATGCATTAGATGGAAACATCGTGGGATACAGGGAAAGATTCACAGCACGAGGCTTCTCATGAAAGGAAGGCATAGACTACAAATATACATTTGCAGCCACTGGAAGTGAAGTCACATGACAGGAAGAATCATGTGTGCAAATGAAAGAAGGCTTTGAATGAGATCAAAAGACACACATGGAATAACACATACATGAGGAGCTTGAAGAAGATGAAAAGCTCACAGATGGGTGCAAGAAGAACTTTTGAAAAGTTCAGATAGAGTATCTTGGTATCCAGTGACCCTAGATGGATACATAGAATAATAGTATCAGAGGAAGCTACTTGTCACTCTAGTACAGGAACAGGGTGAATGATGCTCCACTTCAGAGGGAGTGACTACAGAAGATCCTAAGGTTTGACATAGTACGACAGGATGGATAGCTTATTGATGACTCTAGGCTTTACTGAGAGTAAAGCAGATTCCAACCTTTACTTCAAGGTTGAAGCTGAATACCAGTGATGCTCATGTTAAATGTCGATGAATTGTTCCTAACAGAAAAGAGGAACTCATTAAATTTGCAAGAAGGATACTTGATGCCGAGTTTGAGATGAAGGACTTGGATATGATACACTACTTTCTAGGCATGGAGGTGTTGCAGAATATCCCTGGGACAAGGGAAGTATGCAGTAGAGATCCTGAAGAGGTTCGGGATGATGGACCGCAAGGCCATGACCACACCTATGGCATCGAACCTAAATCTATTGAGTGATGCTTCATTAGATTCGGTTTATTCCACGATGTATCGTTAGATTATTTGTTCCTTGATATACCTGATGAAAACGAGACCAGATATTTGTTTTGCTGTGAACACATTGAGACATGTTCACCTAATGGTTGCAAAGCATGTAGTGAGGTACCTGAAGGGTACAGTTGAGTATGGGCTCAAGTATGATATGAATATGAAGATTAACCTGGAGGGTTATGTGGATTCGGATTGGGCAGGTAGTGCCATTGATAGGAAGAGCACTTTGGGGTGTTGCTCCAGTATGGGATCAGGTGTGATCTCTTGGTTTGGAAGGATGGAGTCATGCATGGCACTGAGTATAGTCGAGGAAAAAGATGTTGCCACTTTCTATTTGGGAGGTAGTATGTTTATTTTGAAAACTACTATTTGATTTGGTTGATCTTACTTGAATTTTTGTATGATGCAGAGAGGAGCAGTGATCTAGATCGAGATCTCTCGAAAGAGGGAGTTCTAGCATAGTTGATGAGACAGGTTGTCTAAGCATAAATCCTGGTGAAGATCGTAGGTTGCTCAGACGTAAACGGTCTTGTAGGTTGTCATCGGATGCAATCGGTCCTGGTGAAGCTTGCAGGTTATCCTTGGACGTAATCATCCCTGATGTGATTCTATGCTAGAAATGGCTAGAGTGAAGTTTGAGTACTTCAGGGAGAAGCTTGGTGTTCTCCAAATCGATTTTCCCTCCAAGGGGAAGTGATGATTCCGTGATCCATTATGACATGGTGAGAGGATTGGTTCCTTCCATGGTCTATAAGGGCTCAGCCATTTTGTCATGGTGAGAGGATTGGTTCCTTCCATGGTCAAATGTGAGTGCTGAGCCATTCTAAGGTGATTGTGAGATGTGTTCTCACATGATCAGATATAAGCACTGAATGCCATTCTCTGAATGGAGGCACCTGGTCGGTTACTAGGAATTTCAGTCTGGGACTTAAGCTCAGCGTAAGTTCTGAGATGCCATTCTCTGCGAGAATGGAGGCACCTGGTTAGTTACCAGGAATTTCAGTCTGGGACTGAGAGCCTTTTTGACATGATGTGTGAATGAGTTTCCTATTATGGTCAAATGTAAGTGCAGAGCCTTTCTGACATGATGTGTGAATGAGTTTTCTATCATGGTTAGATGTAAGTGTAGAGCCTTTCTGACATGATGTGTGAATGAGTTTCCTATCATGGTCAGATGTAAGTGCAGAGCCTTTCTGACATGATGTGTGAATGAGTTTCCTATCATGGTCAGATGTAAGTGCAGAGCCTTTCTGACATGATGTGTGAATGAGTTTCCTATCATGGTCAGATGTAAGTGTAGATCCTTTCTGACATGATGTGTGAATGAGTTTCCTATCATGGTCAGATGTAAGTGCAGAGCCTTTTTGACATGATGTGTGAATGAGTTTCCTATCATGGGCATATATAAGTGCTAATCCCTTCTGACATGGTTTGTGATGAGTTTTCAACCATGGTCAGATATAAGTCCTGGGTGGGCCCTTCTGACTTAGTCAGATATAAGTGTTGAAGAATATGAAGACCTACTTGGAGGCTAGGCCTACAACTAGCATGAAAAAGGGTTGGCTCTGTAAAACTTCCTATGATGAGAAGAATGAAGAGATAGCACCATTTGATTGAGATAGCAAAAGCAGTGATGATCCAGACTTGATGATGATCCAGTGATGCTCCAGATCAAGTGATGATCCATACTTGATGATGATCCAGTGATGCTCTAGATCAAGTGATGATCCAGACTTGATGAAGATGACTTGAAAATGAAGATGACTTGAAGATGAATATGACTTGATGATGATCCAGATGATACAGAGAAGAAGACTTGTGCTGATAAATTGTGTCGAGATAATACCTTCCTAGTTAAGAGGGAGTGTTGATGTATTTGTAACTTTATAATGTATTCACTTGTATATCTTATGTATTGTACCCCTATGTTTATTCCGGGAAGTATATATAATGTAATTGATTCATGTCATGCCCCGATGTTTCGATCAGGAGATTCAATAATGTAAACAAGTCATGTAAATTCATTGAGGTTAACCCTCCATTGTAAGTCGGGGAAATAGTCCCCACAATTGTGTCAAGGTTAACCCTCCTTGTTGATCAGAGGGAAAAGTCCCCACAATTGTGGGGCACTAGGGTTATTAGACTCTCCTAGAGATGTCGGCCCTAGTAAGTAATTGTTAACTGGGGCCGACATGTTGAAGTGGACATCAAGTGAATGAAAGAATATAAATAGAGAGTGAGCCTCTCTATTTATTACACACACACTCACTCACCGGGGCGCATGAGTGAGAGAGGAGAATCTCTCTCAAGTGAGAGAGAGAGAACAAGCTGTTGGAGATCATATTTATGTTTTCATGTTTTATTACTGCCATTGGTTCTCATTCTATCTCTGAGGAAGTTGCGGGGTTTTCTCCTTTATGGTTTCCCCGAGGAAAATTCTTTGTGTCTCTTGTCTCTTATGTTTATTGTTGTCACATGTTATTCTCTCAGATAAGATCCTAAGATCATATTGCTTAAATGATAAAAATATAACAAGACATTCCAGCTAGATTGGATTCCCCTCGGCATAGAGGTTGAGGATATAAAATTCATTATAGGACTCTCCTGCAGAGGAGAAGTGGTCAACCTATGAGCTCATGGGTTAGGAGGTGGCCTCACGATAGAGGAATACATTGCATTGCATTGCCTCCCTGATACAGAAAATGTTGGGAGTCAAATCCCGACGAACTTGATCTAGAACCCAGGGCTAAAGGCCATATTATTGGTACTTTGAAGGATTGTAGGACTAGTATCCCTCCATCAGGCATCTAGACCATTGATGTACTATGCAGCAAAATACATGAGGCCTACTATATATGATTGGAGTACCTCACTACTAGCCAACATGAAACAACAACTGATAGACTACGAGATGGGAAGGGTAAGAAACTTCAGCTTCGCAAGCATCATGAGTACCGTTTCCTTCGAGCGAGTACCGTGGATAAGCCCCAGAGTGGAGATCACTCCTCACAGTGCTCGGGTCCAACTCAACTACGCTAGGTGAATGTGATGCAGCGACTAGGAGGGGTCGAGTGGCCAACCCCTACCCAATAGATTTCTTCCTCTGGTGGTGCAGGAAAATCATTTCCATAGATGACTACCCCTATGAGGGGATAAAATTCCATGGAGATCCTGATATACCCATCCCACCGGGATCTGCATATGGAGACATAAGTAACAATCCCGACTCAAACTTGTTTTTGAATTATTAATTTTTTGTGTTTTTTGATATAATGGAATAAAAAAGACATGTTTTGTGTGATGACATATATTGATACTTGGTCAAATATATGCAGATGTGAGTCCTAGACGGCTAGACGGTTTCCCTCATCATAGTTAGAGGGGGAGGGGTGATGACATCATAGGTATGGATGTGGAGCATACGCTCCAAAAAATCCATAGGAACTTCATTAGGATGACACACAAAGTACCCATGGCTCAAGTCGAGGACTTTCCTAAGGCCATGCAGCAACAGGTGGTGGGAGTGCCATGCGCATGGGTTCACTTATTCCGACGGCTAGCTAGAGTTTTCATGTTTTATCATGATCAGCACCCTCCATAAACTTAAAAAACTATATGTACTTTTTGTTTTATCGACCGTGTAGTATATTTTGGTGGCTCGGAAGCCCCATTTTTGTATTATGACATTATGTATTATGACACCACATTTTGGACTCTATTTTAATGGAAAATACTTATGATAATCAGTTATTTATATTTACATGTGTAAATGTGTTGTTCATTCTTTAATGTCTATGTAACAAATGCCAATCTAGCACGTAATTTGCATATGAATCAACAACTTGATTAAAATTTCTTAGAATGTGAATGTATGTAATGTTCTTAAACTGTCGTTCTAACAACTTTACTCTCAAGAATCTTCGCAATAAAGTTGGATCTCTAATACAATACACACCATTTAACTGTAATACCACTAACTACGAGTAAAGACAAACCTTAAGAGACTGAATGCCATGCGAAATAGCATCACGTAATAACTCAATCACAACACTATACTCAATAATATTGTTTGATGAAGGTCATAAACATACACCTCCTGAAGACAAAACCTAACCCGTAGGAGTATAAATCACCCAAGCAGCCGAAGCTGAGTTTTGAGTGTAGCAGCTAGCACCGTCAAGGACTCCTACATATATCAAAGAATCTATCGACATCTGCCACAACAAACGGAAGAAAGTCAACCAACTTAGTCACCACAAGGGAACCAAACTAAGCTATGCAACTATACAATAATATACAAAGTATCAACATTTCCTAAGAATTACGCATAGTATTTTTTGAGTTAGAGCCAATTTCTAGGCTCTGCCAAGGTTGTCCCTTCATAATCCACCAGCTCATAAGCACCTTTCTCTAATACCTGCTTAACCACGTAAGGCCCATGCCACATAGGCTTGAACTTTCCCACCCCTAATGGTTCACTAGCTTGATCCCACAAAAGGACCAAGTCACCTTCACTAAACTTCCTAGGGTGGATAGACTTATCGTACTAGGCTTTAACGCAATGCTTATTAACCTCTGGAGCCACTAAAGCATCTCGACGTTGCTCATCAAGTTGCTCTAAGTGGACCAGACATTCCTCTAATGCATAAGTCTCTGGTAAAATTTCCACAGCTAGCTTCAATGAAGGGATTTCGAATTCAATAGGTAAAATCGACTCCACCCATGCACCAACTGATATGGGGAGAAATCGGTGGCATTATTAATTGTGGTTCGATATGCCCACAAATCATGATATAACATGATATTCCAATTGGTATTTATTTTTGCAATGGTTCATGGGAGAATGGAATTAAGTGACTTGTTCACCGCTTCAACCTGTCCATTCGCTTGAGGATAGTAAGAAGAGGAGTGCTCTTGATTATACCCTAGCTTTAAAGACAACTTAGCCATCATCTTATTTTGAAAGTACCTACCATGGTAAGTGAAAAGATCCTTCGAGATACTGAACCAGGTGATAATATGATTGAATACAAAATTCACGACTGTCTCACCATCAGATTTGATTGTGGGAATAGCCTCTTCCCATTTCATGAAATAATAAACATCCACTATGATGTGATGATTCCCTCAATCCGAAGTTGGGTTTCAATCCATAAAATGAACCCCCCGCTTAGTGAAGGGACCGGCAGTGATAATTGGATGTAAAGGGGATGGATGCGAGCGCATGTTCCATGCAAACACCTAGAAAGGGTGGCACCGCTTGACCTCATTAACACAATCTTTAAAGATGGATGGCAAAAAATATCCCGCTCTCAAAATATTTTGAGCTCTAGAAACCCTAGATAAATGACCACCACATGCCCCACCGTGGAAATCATTCAACACTGACTCAACCTCTTCATGGGTTAAGCACCGACGCAAAATGGAATCAACCCCACGATGATACAAAGTGTCATCAACAATGAGGTAATTCTTTGCTACATGACGTAGACGTCGATGCTCATCGCGCGAGAGGTGAGAAGGAACCTTTAAAGTTTGCAAATAAATGATAATGTCCCCATACCATGGGTTCGTAGTCGAAATGAGAAAGATGTGCTCATCAACGAAAGAGTCCTCATGTACCTCTCCTTCGTCCAAACTAGGAAAATCATATATGAGCTCAGCAACAATTAATGACTTCTTCAACTTCGTCGAAACAAACTCGAGGTCAAATTCTTGCAATATCACAATCCATTTATTATACTTCCCCCCTATCATCCTTATGGTGAGGACAAATTGAAATGGATTAATGTGAGCTACAACCATACTTTGGTGAAGAAGGATATAATGCCTCAAACATTGGACCACATGGACGGTATCTAGGGATAGCTTCTCGACATGATTGTAACGAAGCTCCGCATCAATAAGGTTTTGGCTAAGATAATAGATGACATGCTCCTAGAGCTCCTCGTCCTATTTAACCAAGACCATACCAATCGTCTCTTGAGGCATGACCACATATATCAAAAAGTCATAGATATAGTCGGGTGGACTAAGCACGGGGGCTGATTCCAAGGATTTATTTAAAGCAGCAAAAGACTTCTGGGCTCGCTCATCCCAGAAAAACGATGTGTCTTTCTTCAATAAGAACATGAAACCCTTAGTCAAATTGGAAAAATTGACCATGAATCTTCACAAGAAGTTTTGAATCCCTTGCAAACTCTGAAGATGTATAATATTACGTGGGGGAGACAATTGAAGTATTGCCTCAACCTTCAAAGGGTCGTCTCTAATGCCCTCCTTGGAAATGATGAACCCTAGTAAGCAACCAACTGTCACACAAAAGATGCACTTATGATGATTTATCCGAATTTGATAACAGATACATCTTTCAAAAACCAAGCAAACATGATCAAGATGGCGCACCCTCAAACGAGAGTGAGCAACTAAGTCATCAAGATAAATTCAATTATGCTTTTAAGGTCATGAAACAAGAAGGTCGTAGCCCATTGAAAAGTAGCTCCGATGTTTTTAAGGCCGAAGGGAATCTTTCGATATGCAAACGTACCCCAAGGACAAATGAAATTAGTTTTATGTTGATCCTCGGGTTTAATCTGGATCTGATTATATCCTAAAAAGGCATCCATAAACGAGAAAACCTCGCTCCTCGCACACTCATCCAAAATATGACCAATAAGTAGTGTGGCGAAGTTATCCTTACGACATGCTTAGTTCAATTCTTTGAAATCAATGCATACATGGATGGTTCCCTGCTTCTTATCAAGCGAAACGGGATTTGACACCCATTCAGACAAGGGAACAGGATAGATGAAGGCATCCTTAAACAGCTTCTCTATCTCTTCCTTAATAGTGGGTGCTTTCCTAGGATTCATCACACGTAAACATTGTCGAACAAGTTTAACATCTAGATAGCTTTTAATTTATGTTCAACAATGCGAGGGTCAATTCTGGCATCTCCTCATACAACCAAGAAAAAAAATCTCGAAATTATTTAAAAAGCTTGGTGTATGTTCCAATCTCATCGGGGAAAAATCCACCCCAATGTACACATTCTCAATCTTTCCAGGAATGAGAGAAATGTTCATAGGTATAGTAGGTGACACATTGGCCATGTTCCCTTCGGCATACTTACTAGAAGAGCCTAATGGGACCATAAGCCTACCAACTTTCTTGCTCAGAATCGCCCTATAGTCATCACACTCTACACGATCAAGATTTGGAACAAAGTAAGATCTATGATGCAACTCTCCCCAAGGTTTTTCTAAACCAGACCTAGGTTTGAGAATAGCCTCATCCATTGGAAAAATGTCATCGAAATAGTCATGCAAGTGAGATGATGCAACCACCAAAACAGGAAGTGCATAAGGGTCCTTCTCCTCCATCCATGAAGAGGAAGGACTAGGATCTACAACAGGACCAAGATTAGCTTGATAAGCCACAAAAGCTGTAGATAATGGCATGTCCATCTCAGAACATCGAGAGCTTTCATCTGAAGTACCCAGAGAAGGGAGATTCCAAGGATCCTCCAAATGTGAAGTACAAAAAGGAACCGAACTCAACGATGACAAATCTCTACAAAGACTAGACCCTATAATAATAATGGGTGCGGGAAAATTAAAATTTCTCATCGACAAAGGATACATTCCCACCCCAACATTCTCAGTTGTCAACTGAGAATGATCAATGATCGGGATAGTACCTCCCAACGATGCTTTTGTACTAGAATTATCAAAATATTTATGATCGATCATAACATTTCTCCCATCCAAAGGAAAACAAACTACCAAAAAGAGATACGACGTGACATCTTGCATGTTATAAATCCAGTTACATCCTAGTAAAAGATTACAGTCAAGGGATGCATCAACCACCTCAACCTCGATCGCCATGGTATTCCCCCCGAATTGGAATTCAAGGGAAGGAAGTATACCATGAGGCGGAAAATATCTTTCGTCAAACACAGTCAACATGGTTCCATATTTTGACAACGTAGGAGAACCCAAGCCCTTCCAAAAAGCTAAAGACATCATGGAAGCCGTAGCACCTTCATCAATCACTGTGTCCTTGATGCTGTTGTTTAGACACTCTACATGCACTAAAAGATACACATAGTAAGGAAAGCGATGCTGGAATCCATGAGTTTCAACTTTAATATTTGTCGAAGAACTCCCATCAACAACCCCAAGAGTAGACAATAAGGATTTCCTTTGGAAAGGGAAATTCTGAAGAACTTATAAAGAAAACATCCCACAAGGAGTCTGGCCCAAATCCTTGACAACAGAATAGTTCTGGGTGGCTCAGGAATTAGGATTGTGCCTCGAATGCTTTAAGACTCCCATAGGAATGCAAGGCAGAGCCTCAGGCTTGTCACTAGGTTTCTAAATACGTAAAGAGCTCTCAGGCGAAGAAGGTTCTTTTCCTAGGTCAGGTTGCAACATACCATAATCCTTAGCACGTGTCACAACATTTTCACCAAACATCATGTTGATGCAACCATGGCCACTTATGGTGTTCGACGGGTTTTGACTCCCACCAAAAGCACTTCTATATTCCATGGTCCTTGAGTTCATATTTTGATTTTGCGATAAAGGATCCATCAACACGGTTGGGCTCTGTGCGATGAAATTCAAGGCATATTATATATGAGGGAACAAGTGAGTGAGGTGATCGTCCCCGCAAATCTTGCAAGGAAACTTGACCTTACGTTTAGGTTTCTTGTCCCCCCCAGCATTACTATTTTTCTTGTCATCATTATCATTTCCATTCCTATTCCCACCCTTTCGATTGTTTCTACCTTTCTTCTTATTCTATTTGGGCTGCTGGTTACCCTTCTAGTTCGACGATTGCACAGAAATTACATCCGTCGTTTGAGTGGGATGAGAAGAAGTTGTAGCTTGTCCTGACGCATGCTGGTTAATAGACAACTTATTTATTTGTTTTGTAACCAATTATGTAGGCTTAGCACTTGCAGAGGCAACAATACCATCGGCATGTGGCCTAGGTTTCAACTTCGGATCGAAATTAGATCATGGTGCATTCGGAATAATCTCATACAAAATCCCAGACTGAGCATAAATCAAGTCTAATTGCTAAGCTAGAAAGATAGCATGTTCCTCATTCTGCATTCTGGATGTGGAAACATCCTTCACTATATAGGGAAATAACGATTTGAGGAACCACTCCAAGAGAAACTCTAGTGGAATGTGAGCCTTAATCAATCTCTTTTGTCTATGACACTCTTGAATGTGATCAGATATATGGGTGGATTTCTCTTGCTGAAATGTTGACAAGAGTTTAGTACCAGCATCGTAACGCACACGTAGCTGAAAGTGATTGAGAAAAGTCATGGATAAGTCATTAAAGGTCTGATATGTGCCCCCAGAAAATTCTATATACCACTTCGTTGTAGGACCCGTGAGGGTGCATTGAAATAGTATTAAATGAATAGAATCAAGATTAAATAAATTTGAAGAGCACCATAGGTGGAAAGTCATAATGTGCTCACCAGGGTCCTCACCAATCTTACCTTCAAATTTTGGAATGTCTGAATAAAGCATGGGAGGGACAACCTGCCATGTCGGATCATGAGATACCATATCATTAGTCAATCTTGATAAGCCAGTAAAATTTAACATCGCTAGGAAAGGGCCCCTAGGTTGAGCCATTTGGTTCCATGCTCCCTGATAAGACAGGTTCACATAGGTCTGATTGTTATAAACACCATGGCCTTGTCTAGTGGGATAGTAACCTCCTCCCATTTGACTCATATAAGGTTGCATGGGAATATTGTAGTTCATATTACCTTGAGACTAGGGTGCTAAGAAGCCAAAGTTGTAATATTGATAAGCGAGTTGATACCCAGACCCATAAGGTGTATAAGTTGGACCATAAGATGGTACATAAGGTGATACATACCTTGCTGACACATAAGGAGGCACATAGCCTTGTGATGTTACGGTATGAGAATACATGGGAACAACATGGCTAGTGGTAGTACTCCAACCTGAAGGACCATGCGAGTTAGGGGGAGGATGTGTCGTTAGAAATGAATTTGAAGGAACCGGTGTTGAAGACGATGGAATATGCAAAGGTATATAGATTTTTCCCCCAATATTCACATGTCTAGGGTTATTTCCATGAATGGGAACACCGATACTAATCCTAGGTCGCGTGTGTGAAGGTCCTCCCACCGCAGGGGTAGAAGGTGCAATATGACTATTACCAAACCTCTCCGCATGGAAAGGAATGGAAGTTCCCCCAGGCACAACACCAGGGTCAACACTCGATCCGACATTGGGTGCTAGACTGGTCTCTAGAAGGTCTGGAATGCCATACCTAAATGGGCTAGCGCTAACGAGTACATGGTGAGTCTCACCACTCGGAATATGTGACCAATAATGATGGTCTGATTTTATGTAGTCTGGAAATTTTGATAATACATAATGTGATGTCCCAGCCACAAAGTGGTCAGGATATTCCGAAGTCACATAAAATCTATTAGGTAAAGTCTCCCCCTCAGGGGGTGGAGAAGGGGAACCTTCCAGAACCTCAGACGTATGACTCATGGTAAGATCTGTGTGTGAATCAAAGTGAGTATCTGTTCATCCGGACTGTTTGGTTTTCTCTCCCAAAGGAGGAGGAGCCGTAGAAGGCAGAAGACCTGCTAAACGATAAGAACGATGAAGTGACACACCAAATCCACTATGAATCAACAAAAAATAAAAAGACTGAAACTAATTACATACCCTAAAGGAATCTAGCATGCATAGAACACACTCCTAAGAAAATATACCGTGCCAAAATGCAAGCAAACCAAGGGGAGGATATGTGAGCTCCCAAATGCAGCAGATATGTATCGCCTAGGAGAGGCTTGAGACTCCCATACACTATAAGCATAGGTGTGTAACCAATTATAGTGGCCCTCATCTTCAACGCGTAAAGCGACTTTGCGGTTCGACCCCTACCTAGCCAGGAAATTCACATAATAGCCTCTGCAAGTACCCCCTGCAATACTTAGGTAAATAAACTAAGGTCACCCCAATATAACCAATGCTCAAGCGGAAATTCGCAGGCGGGATCAACCGTATGGGCAGGGTAACAAAGCCTGAAGCTTGAAATCACCAAGCACCAATCGGTCCCTCAAAATCCCCCAGATACGAATATGATCCTGGAAATATCTCTGGCACTCATAGAAAGTGGCCAAGGGATATCCCAACCACAATCGTGTACACTGCCTCGTGCTTAACTCTTGTGTAAGAGGAGCCTCCTAAGAAACAATAATTATACCAAGGATTTCACTCTCTCACCTAGACATACGCCTACTTGTTTCGTTTAGTAGTCTTGGGGAATTAACTCACAATGAACTATTCCAAGACTCTAAATCCTAATCATGTTGATGTACCCTAACAAATAAAAATGTGTAGTTCATTTTAATTTAAGCGTTGATTTTAATGGATGTGATTACTCAAAGGGAAATGACTATGCAAACAATGGTATTATGACTCAGCAGTGAAACAAATGTGCACACCTAACAAACAATGCCAAGTGCAATCTTGTCTAAATGAAAAAACAGGGTATGCCACTAAATGAGATGCATGTTTTTTCTTCAAATGATAATGCAATCATTCCTAAATGAAAACTTGACTATAAATTCAATAAGTAAACCTAATTCAAGTACCATGCAAGTGCAAAGATGCAACAATGCATAAATATGCAAAAAATAAAATATTTTTGTATTTTTTGAAGTAAATGAGATGTAAAAGCAACAAAAGACTCTACAACTCTCAGACCCTGAAACCACTCATAGACATCATCCAAGAAAGGCACCAAGATAAAAGAGACCTAATGCACTAATCCCAAAACAAAAAAGGAAAAAGATGAAAAGAACAACATCTAATGAAAAACAAATAAAAAAGGGTCTCTAGTCAGAAACAAAGGCAGTATACAGACACCAACATCATCCAGGAAGACTCAACAACATTCAAAAATCACCCAACAACTTTCAAACATCCAAATAAATCTCAAAACAAAGGCATACACGACTGTTCGCGGAAAAATTGTGTACATATGCGAGAATTCAAAAGAAAACCGCGTGTATACGCAACTGTGAAGAGAAAACTCGCATACAAGAAGAAAAAGAGGGTAAAATAATAGGTCAACACCAAAATTACATCAATCAGACACTAAAGGGTCAACCTTCTTCTAGACCCGACACAGAAACTCAGAGAACAAAGAGAAATTCAAGCACATTGTGCACCCAATTCCCAAATAAAAAACAAGGAACCTCCCCAGTGGATTCACCAATTCTATTACGAAGAGAAACATTAGAGGAAATTTGAGGTCTAAAATGGGCCTCCTAAGGAAAATGATAAAATAATAGTTAAAATAATAAAATAATAGTTAAAATAATAAAATAATAGTTATTAATTTTGGAGGAAGAATGAAAAAAACTACTTTTTTTGTTCGTATTTTCAACATTTCTTCTTGTGTTTTTCCTCAAATTTGAGGCGGGAGAGCTTGTTGGATGTGGAATTGAATTCTACATCCAACGAGTACCCACACTGCATACTTTTGACAGACCTTGTTACCCCAAAAATAAGAAATAACTAAAAAAATGTGATGAACAATAAATTTCCGATCACGCTTGTATTCCCAATTCACTCTCAACAACAACAAACAAGACAAGCATGCTATATATTCAAGTATTAGGCCTACTCTAGAATATATAATCAATCATGTGTAAGCAAATAAATACATCCATGGATACAATATTCATATTTATGCACATGTATTGGACAGGAAATGGATATTTTTATTAATAGAAACAGAGATACAATAGTGACAACCTCTGTTGGCACTTCTTAGGAATCGAGAAACCGAGTCCTCCACCTGGGCCTCCACCACTTCAATCCTCCATCTATCAATGGAAAGCTTACAAAGCAAAGGTAAGCTTGGGAAGAGCAGCACTGTGTGCTCGAAAGGGACAAAGGGATGCAGACTCAAGCGTAACAAGTGAGGCAACAATGGACTATAGTTTCCTTGCCCTCAATTTTCTCCTCCTTCAATGCATCCAAGAGGCTCAATATATAGCACTCCAAATAGGAAATGGACGGTCAAGTCCGAGCATTCTCAAGGCATATGGAAGGCCTAGAGTTAAGATATTTAGAACTCTACAAGGAAAACTCCAAAATTTTTTGGCTTTATGCACATTTTTCGATGTACGCTGGGTTTGGCTCAAAAGAAGTGTATATATGCGAGTGTAGCTTTAAAAGTCATGTATAGGCATAAACAAGTTTGTTTTTGGGATAATCTTAGAACATCAAAGTATAATATGGGCAAAGGGGGTCCAAGGAGTCTGTAGAGGGACATGGAAGTCCATAAATATGTGATAAACCATGTGTGGTAAAATCAGCTATAACATTATCTACAAAATTGTTCATATAAACACACTTTTCATCTTCATCACATTCTTATGAAATCATAACATTAAGTTTCATGCATTATGGAAACTACCCATATTGATATTTTTTGTCAAATCAAGGCTACATGCAATTTTTTGTTCAATTTATGGAGGCATCTAAATCCCTCTTTCATAATTTTAAAGCGCGCATTTGTCCCCTTGTGGATAAGCTTTGCAATAACTATATTCATGCTCCATTATGATCCCGTAGTTGGCAGTTATAACCCTTTGAAAATTGTCAATTTTCACCCAATTTTTCACTTTTCCTACAATTGCATCTAGTTTTAGAGACCCACTTCAACAACTTGTAGAAGAAAATATATGGAAAAAAAAATTGTATACTGCAAATTGACAATATGCATGGAAAGTATTACTCAACAAATTTTAGAGCCGCTATTTGATGCTCTAGTCAATCTCTATGAATTTCTAGAATTGATTGCTTTTACCTTTTACATCTTTTCGAAACTCAGAATTCTTTGTTTTCATCTTTTCCATATTGTTAACGTGGAATCTTGTTGACATGGAATGTTATGTGGTAGGGGTTATGTGACACCCAAGTCTGGACCTTTGCAAGTTAATTTTCCTTTTTATATAGAAAACTCTAATTCCTATATTCATCCAAATCCGATCCTTTGCAAGCAAAGTATTTTTCTAAAGACACAAACTCTTGGACTCATCCAAATCCGGTCCTTTATGAGTGAATTGCTTCTTAGGAAACCTAAAATCGTGGAATCATCTGGATCCATTCCTTTGTGACCGAATTGCTTCTTAGGAAACATGGAATCCCAGACTCATTTAGATATGATCCCTTTTTAGTGAATTATTTCTTAAGAAACAATACTCTCACATCCTAAACTCCTGGACTTGTTCGAATTCAGTCCTTTGTGAGTGAATTGTTTCTTAGGAAACCCATAATTTTGGATCTTGGACTCCTGGACTCATCCAAATCTAGTCCTTTGTGAGTGAATTATTTCATAGGAAACCTAGACTCATGGATCCTAGAGTTCCAGACACATCTACATGGCTAGTCAATGTCACACTTTTTTCCACGATGCAACTGTGGGACCGATGCCAAATATTTAATGTTTTCTAAGTTTTCTCCAAACAAAAAATTTCTTATCCTTTGATGTATTAACAATTCATGTCAATGAACCCAACTATGCAACCATGGCAGTGGTTTGACTTCTTTGGTCCATTTAGTCCCAGTGTTGCAACCATGAGATCTGATGCCACTCTATCACGTCCCTTGATCACTATGTCATATTTCCATCCAACAAATCGAGCAAAGGAGAGCAATATTTACGAATTACAGGCTGTAATTTTCACCCCATGGGATTTTGCTACAAATTCATAAATGGGAAATGTATGTGTAGATGCATAAATGAAAATAATAGTGGAAAATAAATTATGTCAACACATACATCAAGCATAAGCATGTATATCCTTTCACAAGCAAAAAATAAAACCACTGTATAAACACAATATATAGAGAATCTTATATTTGATGGAAACCAATCCAAAAAACTGGCTGTGTAGGAGCAATATTCCACCCAACCGTAGATATCAATGGTTGATACCGCCCTTGAGCCAAGCTATGAGGCCACTAGGGTGAAAGACACCTACAATATTTTATCTCCCATCCCAAATTCTCAATTGCTCTTAATGCTTAGCCAATGCTCATCTAGAACTTCTAAAGAAATATTACTCAACCATCACAACCATGGCACTCCTTTTAACTACCCCACACAATATAAGGAAGGAATTTCCCTTCACTAATCCATATTTTCGTCAAGAAAATTATCATGGAAACAATAGCCACAGGGGTTAGTAGTCTTTCCACTTTGGGGGAATCCTTGATCAGGTTGCAACAAGGACACAATATTGTAAATTGTAAATTGATATTTCAAACTCCAAATGGAAAAGTAAACTCTAAACAAGAAA
This sequence comes from Pseudotsuga menziesii, assembly GCA_001517045.1. Lineage (NCBI taxonomy): Eukaryota > Viridiplantae > Streptophyta > Pinopsida > Pinales > Pinaceae > Pseudotsuga > Pseudotsuga menziesii. Next base: position 242,803 of record LPNX010171187.1, read on the forward strand.
TAAGAAGAACTAAAAGAAATAAAATGGACACCTGTTAAGCAAAATAAAATAACAAGAGTATGCTAAACCAAGTTTTGATTGCCAACAATCCAACTAAATACAATGGTTTCACCTAGGAGGCAAGAGATTCAAAGTGAAGCAAAAAATATCCCCTAGGGAGGTCCTTTTTGTCCACACAATTGTAAGATAACTAGCGTAGAACAATTGACAAACACTTGCTTCTGAGAGAAAGAGAGAAAGGGATATTTTGCATGCCAACTTGAGGTAATAAATGGATTGAAAGATGAGCTCTTAATGCAATTTTCACAACATAAAGTTTGCAATGAATTTTATCATATGGAATGCATGCCCATGGCTTCCTTTTATAGGCCAAATGGGGGCCAAGAAACATCTTGATCCAAATGTGAACACCATTGCTATTGAACCAGTTAGTCAAGTACATGAAAGGGGTGATTAAATGCTCACAAGAATGTGAGAAGTCAATTTTGAATTTCAGATCCAAGGGAGTCGTTATGAGCCTTGAATGTTCCGTAGAAAGTAAGTGGTACCTTCGTTTTGACATTCACGTGAATTTTGAAGGAAATGTCATGGATGTATGCACTGGTCTCTAAACAAAGAGACACGCTAAGAGCATGAAGATCTAGTACAAATAGTCACGTAGAGATCTAGCGCAAATAGTTGTGTGGAGGTCTGGTGCAAATAATTGCACAATAGTCCCTTTAGAATTGCTTTGTCATTATATGGCTCAATTTCTCTTATGGATCTAATGAGGATGTCTTTGGTGAGATGCATGTTGTATGTTGATGACATTAGAGGAAATTTCAACTCAAAATGGGCCTTTTAACTCTAATTCAAATTCCATGTCATCATGTGTTAGCCAATGAAAATGATTTAAATTTGAAATACCATATAGGTCTTAAACACTTTTTTAATATAAATTTGGGGATAGGTATCATAAAAAAACTACTTTTTTTGTTTGTATTTTTGACATATCTCCCTGTGTTTATGCTCAAATTTCAATCGAGAGAGCTTGTTGGATGTGGAATTAAATTCCACATCCAACAAGTACCCACTCGGTATACCTTTAACGAGCCCCGCTACCCCAAAAACAAGAAGTACCTGAAAATACGTGATGTCATCATCACATTTTTTCAGGTATTTCTTGTTTTTGGGGTAGCGGGGATCGTCAAAGGTATACCGAGTGAGTACTCGTTAGATGCAGAATTTAATTCTGCATCCAACGAGCTCTCCCGATCAAAATTTGACCAAAAACACAGGGAGATATGTCGAAAATACAAACAAAAAAGTAGTTTTTTTTATTTTCTTCCTTCAAAATTAATAAATATTATTTTATTATTTTAACTATTATTTTATTAATTTTTTTAGGAGGCCCATTTTGAGTTGAAATTTCCTCTAATGTGTATTTCTGCAAGATTATCCAAAATGTCACATGTGTGTGAAATTTAAGCGTTAACATATGCCACATGATGTATGAGGTTTGGAAGGTACTGTATAGCCAAAATGCATCATCGTTGCTTTCTCTCCGTGTTCTAGTAAGTTATCAAGCATTGGTGGGTGAAAATCACGTGAAAATACCTACTCGTGGGGGAAGGTTGTTGGTGACAACCATTGAAGTTGTAATCATTATGCTCATAAAATTATCTCAAAAAAGATTACAATAAGAGGAGACCTAGGGGTCATATTTTGAAATTGCTCCTATAACGACAAAGGTGGCCTCGATCTTGGTATGGACAAATGAACTTGGGAATGTTGGTAATGTTACTTATGGTGAAAAATGGAATTTTTGATGACCACGAACATCCCACTGGGGCGGGGAACCTAAATAATGGTGAAGTTACTAGATGGGGAAATTCACCATATCAAATGTTATATTTCCATTAATCATAAATGTGAACACTACTACCATATAAATGTACGACTCCCCCTAATGCGATATACTTCTTGGCATTGAGCATAGGGGACACCATTGATTTAGTGATCACTAATACTTTTCCCTACATAGTTTGAGGAGATCCCCGATATTAATGACAAGGGACCCCAAGATACAACTATAACTACAACTTTCAAATGAGGTGATTTGATGTCGATGAGAGCTGAAGTAACCAAGGGTATTATCTCAAAAAACAAGATAATTTTGTAACGAACTAGGGCACAAATAGAACTGACACAAGACTCGTTGATAAGTGTGGGGATGATGACTTCCCTTGATCGATGTAAATCAGATGAGTGGCCGACAACAACATTATTCAAATGGTGATATAGGGTGTAACAAATGGAAACCGACTACAAATGAAGGTTTGATCATGGAGACATTAGAGGAAATTTCAACTAAAAATGGGCCTCCTAAAAAGAATTAATAAAATAATAGTTAAAATAATAAAATAATATTTATTAATTTTGGAGGAAGAAAAGAAAAAAACTACTTTTTTGTTTGTATTTTCGACATATCTCCTCGTGTTTTTACTCAAATTTTGATCAGGAGAGCTCATTGGATGTGGAATTAAATTTTGCATCCAACGAGTACCCACTCAGCATACTTTTGATGGAACCTGCTACCCCAAAAACAAGAAATACCTGAAAAACAGAAATACATCATCATTCCATTTTTCAGGTATTTCTTGTTTTTGGGGTAGTGGGGTCCGTCAAAAGTATGCTGAGTGGGTACTCGTTGGATGCGGAATTTAATTCTACATCGAACGAGCTCTGCCGATCGAAATTTGAGTAAAAACACGAGGAGATATGTCAAAAATACAAACAAAAAAGTAGTTTTTTTTATGATACCTATCCCCAAATTTATATTAAAAAAGTGTTTAAGACCTATATGGTATTTCAAATTTAAATCAATTTCATTGGCTAACACATGATGACATGGAATTTGAATCAAACTTAAAAGGCCCATTTTGATTTGAAATTTCTTCTAATGTAATACTGATGGAGTAAGGTATATGGATGACAAAATTGACAATGCTATGGTTAGGTGGAATCTAGGGAGACCAAGGGGTGCTACCAAAAGAATAATGTAATGAGGGTTCTTGCAATTTTGAGTGAATTTTGGAACCATTTGTAAAAAAATAATATAGATGTGGTTCCCATGGTTTTGAGTGCATTGGGGAACCAAAGAGTGAGAGGGATGGGATTCCCATGGTTTTGAGTGAGTCAAGGAATCATTTTTATGATGATGTAATGGTTTTGTGCAGACGAGAATATGGGCTCCATGTGAACTAATTCCATACAAAACATCCCAATGGAAATGACTGGATGAGACGAGTGTCTTCAAAGGGTGGGGCTTTTGTGGTGTTCCTGGGGGGTTGATGATACAGAGAGGAACACATATGGTATATTGATCATGAAGGGGATGAGAGGTTATTTTTGAATCATAATCGTATCATGTGTCGAGGAATATAAGGGATGAAATGGACAGGATGCAAGGTGATGACATGTGGTTTCATCCTAACAAAATTGGTGAGTTATGATATTCCTCGAACTTAGGAGGCCTGACATCATAGGTTCCAAAGTGTAAATGGGTCAATGGGTTAATCAAGATGCTACGATGGAGTATAACTCCATCATGATGAAGAATGACACGTGAAATATTGTTCCTAGAGTAGACAGGGAATTAGTGATCAACTCTAGGTGGTTGTACAAGGTTAAGAATGCATTACACAATAACATAAAACAAATACAAAGCCCAATTTGTGGCTAGAGAGTTCTACTAGAAACATGGAGTTGACTATGAAGAGACTTTTACTCTATTTGTTAGTTATACACCCATCAAATTCATTATGTATTCAACATCAATGTTTGTCTGTCATTTATATCCAATTGATGCAAAAACAACATTTCATACTCACCTGATTGAGAGATATAAATTAGCCAAGAATATTTCACAAGTTATACAACTTGACGAGAAATTTATACCCAAAGCGAGAACTCTATCCATAAAAACTCCTTTTTCATAAAAAACACCAAAACACAACTCTGAATAAAAAAGTGGTGCTACCAGTTGCACCACTTCTTTTTGTGGTTAACAATATAGACATGGACCAAAACAAAATTCATATCAATATCAAAATTCAACGAAGGAACTTCAAACATTTTCAATGGTAGTTAAATTTTCATTTTTATGTAATGTATTTTTTTTTTTAATTTTAACATTTGTTTTTTAAATTTTTGTTTGGGCTAGGGCATGCCCTTTATATGCACGAGGGAGGAGTGCTCCCCTATGGCACCCATTGAGAACCCGATGTGTGCCCATTTGGACTATGCATTGGGTGCCTGGAGGGGGACCGATGGGAGGGGCGGAGCTCCTCCATTGTGCCCCTCCCCTCAAGTCCCCTTTTGGGATCCCAAAGCCCCTCCCTAATGAGAAGTGTGATTCCTTTAGGCCATGGAGTGGAGCTCATTTCCTCCCTTGGCACCCCATTGGAAACAAATGTTCCACCCCAACGGGTAGCACAATTGTCATAATCACACCACCCATTGGGGAAGTGCTTTGGGCACTCAAAAGGGGTCCGAGGGGAGGAGTGGAGGTATTCCCTTGTGCACCCAAAGGGGTGTTCCCTAGGGTCGTCGCTCCTCCCTCGTGTGCCCAAAGGAGAAACTCCAAGGAATGCACCTTTGGGCACACGATGGAGGAGCTCAACTTGAGCACCCTTCGGATGCACCCAAAGGGGGCCTCAGGGGAGGAGTAGAGTTCCTCCCTCGTGACCAAAAAGGATTTCCCAATTTTTTTTAGTATTAATTTACATTAAGATTTAAAACTTGACATTAAATTTAAAAAAAAATACATTGCATAAAAATGAAAATTTAACTAACCCTAACAATGTTTGAAGCTCCTCTGTTGAATTTTTATATGAATCACTTCTACGTTTTTGTGGTTTAATATATGATTTTATTATGAATATTTCATAAATTCTTTTCTTTTATATAGAAAGAGTGGTGAAATAATTTCTTGAATAATCTATGTGTAATTTTATGCAGGTTTTATATAGTGTTACCAAGATATTTAAAAAATACAATTTTAATTATGATAACATGATATAATAATGTTATTTTTTGAAAAAGTGTTCTACAGGTAGCATTGGCATGTTGGACACAAGATGAGACTTGTGAATCTCTTTTAATCATGAAAAGAGTGAAGGAAAATATTGACTTATAATGTCATGGTTTAAATGTTGACATATGAAGAAAATGATTTAAATGAGATATTGTAAACATCTACCAGAAGCAACAAGCATTGATTAATTATCTCATAGATACGTTTTCAAAAGAAGAAGATTGGAGATTTGTTCTCGGGATCAGGTATTATTTCTAATATATGAAACTAGTGTCATTAATCTATATTTTTTAAATTTATGTTTCAGTATATTATTTAGCCTTTTTTGGTTTGTGGTGATTAGATACAGCAATAACATGTTCCTTAAAAATTGAAGAAATTGGATATCCATTTATAATGATCCACTACAATGCAGTTATATCAAACAAAGAATTAGTGCTATGAAAGTTATTCCAGGTGAAATACAAGAAGTTGGTTTGAAGAAAGGAGAATTCAGTGAGTCACTTGTGGCAAAGTTGTCAAATGATCCTCAACCACCATTAAAATGGATGTTTGGAAATAATCACTTTGGGCATTTTGCAGAAGTAGATGACCCAATGGTACAAGACATTAAGGTCCAGGAAGAGAGCCAAGCTGCAGAAATGTCAATTTGAAAGAAGATTTCGGTCTACATGGTATTTTTGATTAGTTTTGTATCGTTAAGAAAAATGTCCAACCTGACAAATTTTCAATAAGATATTTTTGTAATGTTTTGACTTTAATATTTTATTTTGGGAATAAATATTATATTTTGAATTTGTTATTTACAAATATATGGTATATCTTTTTGTTGAGTTTATGTGAATTATCACTTTATGAAAAATAATTTTAAATAATATCATTTTTATACATAAAATAGGTGAAAATACGTTAAAATGGTTTGAAATGGATTTATTTTCTCATTTTCTTTACAAATTTGACCCTAAAATGACTTATTTAATAGAAATGTTTAAAGAAAAACTTCTAATATATATATATATTTTTCATTCTAACTAGCTTCTAAAATGGTTTTAAAATATATATATATATTTCATTATAACTAGCTACTAAATGTTTATTGTTTTGAAAATTTTGAAAAAACACATTTGTAAATAAAAATTATAGTTTTTTTTTATGACTGAGAAGTTTCAAAATTGCAAAAAAATGGCTCTACCAGTATACACACTTTTTGAAATGGAGGTAAAAACATCTACTAAAGTTGACCCCCCCAAAAACGAGAACAAAGTCGTGTTCTCTTCAAATTGTATAACTTGTTCTTTGAGGTGCATGGGTGTGAACCCCATGTTTGTAGGTTGAAGCCTAGGTAGGCCCTTTATGGGTTGAAGCAAGGAACACATACATGGTACTCTAGGACCAATGAATATGTTTAAGGTTTAGGTTTCACTAAAACAAATACAAATTCCCATATTTACTGATTGGTTGATGATTCTAATCTACATGCTTTAGTCATGTATGTAGACTATCTTATACTTACAGGTAGTTCAAAGAGACTTATAGCATGGTATGACACAAAATCGACAAGAGAATTTGACATTAAGGACATCAACTTGATACACTACTTTTTGGGTCTAAGGGTATGGTAAAGTCAAAGGTTTTTCTTGGAAATGATAAGTATGCAATGGAAATTTTGAAAAAATTTCAAATGATAGACTACAAGCCTATGTCTACTCTTATGGTAGTAAATTTGAAATCATTTTTTGATTCATATTTAAATATGATCGATCCATTTATGTACTAGCAGTTGATAAATTCCTGCATGTAGTTGGTAAAGACTAGAACTGGCATGTGTTTTATAGTTAACACCTTGAGTTAATATATGGTGGATCCCATGCAGGTTCATTAGGTTGCTACAAAACATGTTCTTTGGTACTTAAAAGATGGTGCATTTTCTGTGAACCATGTCAATGGTGGAGAGTTGGCATTGAAAGAGTTTACATATTCTGATTAGATAGTAAGTGATAGTGACTTCAAGATGTTGTTTCAGTTTGGGTTTAGGTATGGTTTCATGGTTCAATGAGAAGCAAACTTTAATGGCACGTAGTTGAGAAAAGGAAAATTATACGGTAGCCAACCCTGCTAGTTGTGAATCCCTCTGGCTTCGCAAGTTATTAGTAGTGGATAGATCAAACTTTGCCCACTATCATGATTCAAATTGAAAATTAGAGTTGTATCAAATTCTCTAATAGTCCAATGTTTCATGATCTATGAAAACATATTGAGATTAGTTACAAATTCAACAAAGACAAGGTTCAAAAGGGGGTAATGTATTGATGTTCTCCATGGTTTCAGCATCAAGTAAACATTGTGCAGATCATTCTCCATTAACCAATAGTTGGTAAATAATGGCCCCTTCATATCCCTATGATATAGTCATGTGAATTGACTATATGTGTCTTGTGGCTTAGATATTTAGTCTCTGTCTTGTCAAATGAAGTGGCTTAACTGATAGGATGCTAAAGGTCACGGTGCATAGTCCATGCGGGAGTGCTTCATAAAGAAGTAATTAATTCGAGTATAGTGAGTTGACTTGTATACATGACAATGGATTCATCCCTTGTAGTGATAAATCTAATGTTGTATTTGACATTGGCTCTAAGAAGTGTCCGATACTTCTTAAAGTATGGTCAAATCTACATTAGAGCTCTACATGAGAGAATGTGATCGGCATGTGTCGAGACATCAACAAGGATAACTTTTCCATGATGAAGAAATATCCATGAAGTCAAGACAATCCATTAAAGAAGTCCTAAAGAACATTAGAAAATATCTAGAAGATAATGAAGACAAAAGACTAGCTGACATGGAAATAAAATCAGAAATAAATATTGAACTAATGAATTCGACCCAATGAAGGAAGTGAAGTCGGCCCCAATTGAGGAAGCTTCTAGTGAATTGAAGAATATAAATAGAAGGATCCACACCTCATTTGTTCATATTCTCAACACACAACATCCTCCCTCCACTTGTGCACATTTCCATGGAAGGCCAAACAAAGGCAAGAAGAAAGTTTTGGGGGTTCTCTTATTCTCTTGGAAGACTCGCTAGCCTTTCTAGGGCTTGATTTCAAGGGAGGAGAACCTCCTTGGTCTGAAGGTTCATCTTCATGCTTGGAATTGTTCTTGTATTTGATTGATTTTCTTCTAAGAAATGTTTGTTTAGTTTCCTCCATTTTGGGTTTCATAGGATAAATCCTTATCTCTCTTGCGTATGGTTACTTTTTAGTGATCCTTAACTTTATTTCTACTACAAATGAATGATGTTATAATTGTGGAATGAAATAAGTTGTGAACTAAAAGTTGAAAAAAAACAGAAATTATATTGCTAAAGCTAAAAACACTAACATGGTATCATAGTAGTTTCGAATAGATGCTAATGTGAGAGACTACTTGTGCCCTAATATGTAATCTAGGGATTCCAAGAGAGAACTCTTTCAACCTCAATTGTGGCTCGATCTAGGTGCATTGGAATTCACCCTAGCAGAGTGCCTCTTCTTGTGGAAGCAAATTCATTTTTTGACAATTTTCAAATATGACCTAATTTATGTTGGGAACAATAAATTAGGGCTTTGTGAATATAGCTCTTATGACCATATGTTTTGGTTGTGTTGCTTTAGAGTTCTAATTTCCAACTCCCAATGCCGAAAATGTTGAGAGGGCATGTATTGAGTCAGAAAGCTGTAAATACCGCAGGGACTGTTTAATTTTATTAATTAACAATTTTAAATTCTTATTTTGGAAGCTTAGCCTTAGAGACCTTTCCATTGTGCTTTGACTAGATTTAACCTCCCCCTTGGTCGCTTGGTGTATCGAGCCTTGTTTTGGGGTTGGGTACATTACATAAATTTTGATCTTGGCACCTTGAATCTTTCCTTGGAAGGGCACACCTATCTGTGGAGTCATTTTTCACAATTGACAAAGTTCACGTTTGAACTAGGTTCTGTTATGGTTTATAGTTCATACTTTTTTAGCATGGCTTCCAGTTCCAAACTCAAAATGATGTTCAATAACACTTTGCAACATGAAAGAAGTGAAGCATCAAAGCTTCAAAAGGATCATTCTCTGATCTCATCTCTCATAGGTACTATCACAAATAATATTGATTTATAATTGATTGAAAATGGTGCCTCTAGACATATGATAGGTTTTAAGGACTCTCACAAACTTGACAAAAAATATCTCATCACTACAAGTAGAACTTGGAGACAATCCCAAGTATGTAGTAAAAGGAGTTGGAACATCTTATGTCCAACTAAACTCTGGAAATTCCCTACACACGAAGGATGTATTACTTGTACTAGGACTTAAAAATAACCTACTATCCATCTTAGCTTTGGAAGAAAAATGCTACAAAGGTGCATTTGTGGATGATCAAGTTCTTGTATGGCCAAAAGGATCAAGCATAAACTCAGGTGGAGTGATTGGAGTTTGAGAGGGAGGATTATACAAAGTGACGAGATGCTCAACTTAAGCATTAACACATGACACTATTAGTCCATGTGAATTATGACATCAAATATTTGCTCACATACACTGTAGAGCTTTTCCATCCTTAAAGAAGACGGTCATAGGTATTGCAGAATTGCAAGTAGAACATGACGGTAAATCCAAAGGCTGTGCTCTTGGAAATAATATAAAGGGATCCTTTCCAAATAGTGATAGTAGATCTAAGGGAATCTTGTATCTTGTGGACTCAGATGTTTTTGGATCAATGTTAGTTTCATCCTTGGGTGGATTCTTATACTATGTAACATTTATTAATAAATTCTCCAGAAAAACCCGAATCTACTTCACGAAAACCAAAGATGAAGATTTCAACAAATTCGAAGAATTCAAAGCTAAAGTAGAGAACCTGACAGGAAACAAGATTAATACTTTGAGATCAGACAAAAGGGGAGAATTCACTTCCAAGGATTTTAATGATTTCTACAAAGAAGCAATGATCAAGAGGGAGATGACAGTTCCCTATTAGTTTTTTTTAGATCTTATTATCTTTGTTAGGATATTTATCTGACATAATAACAAGTATAACAATATGCATAAGGTAGAACAGATACACAAGACACAACTATTTTTACAGGGGAAACCATAAAGGAGAAAACCCCACAAACTTCCTCGAAATAGTACAATCACAAAGAGTGTGTCATAAGATTATCAATCCCAGTAATAAGAACTCTCCAGCAGATATCTATCTCTCCTCCTTCTCTCTCTCTCTCTCTCTCTCTCTCTCTCTCTCTCTCTCTCTCTCTCTCTCTCTCTCGCTTGCTCATGTGAACTTGAGTGAGTGTGAGGTGTGTATAAATAAGGGAGGGTGCCTCCCTATTTATACTAATCAAGTGATTGGCCTATTACATGACCGGGGCCGACCTCTTACCCTAACAGGGCTGAATTCTCCTAGAGAGAGTCCAAAAATACATTACATGATGTTTCCCTGGGGACTATTTCCCGGAATTACAATGAAGGTTGTACATCAAGGTCTATACACAATAACGACATCCCAAAAGGAGGTAAATACATCTCTGATAGGGGTACAACAACATACAATGATAATATACTTCAGATATATTCTGAAGTTACAAATACATCAACACTTCCTATTAACTAGGAAGGTATTCTCTCTCTTTCACAGTTATCAATAGATCTATCGAGTCATTAGCATAGTTGTTTCCATCATCATCTTCTTATCGATCATCGAAAGGTACTATATGCCATTGGAAGTTTCTACAGAGCGAACCCTTTTTCATGTTGGGTGTAGGCCTAGTCCTCATCCAGGTCTTCATCACATATACGAGCAAGCCATCACATAGGAACAATCCAAGACCTTCTTTACATTTCCATGACAATAACCTAAGTCTCCTACCTTTATCTCATCGTATCCAGATCACCTCTTTTCTCCTGCACAAAACAAAACAAAACACAGAGCACAACCTAGATGCAAGTAAAGGTTGGAATCTGCTTTACTCTTGGTAAATCCTAGGCTCATTGGGAATCTATCCATTAGGAGGCTATGCATCAGGAGGCTAGGCTCTCGTCGTATCCAGATCATCTATTTTGTCCTTCACAAGAGGTTAGGCTCTCGTTGTATCCATATAATCTCTCATTGTAAATCCTAGGCTCTAACCTTTACTTCAACCTTGAAGTAAAGGTTGGAATCTGCTTTACTCTTGGTAAATCCTAGGCTCATCACGAAGCTATCGATCTTCCCGTACCATCTCCTCGATGCCTGTTTCAATCCATACAAGGCCTTCTTCAATTTGCACACATGAGTCTGCCTGTCATTTGTCTCAAATTCCAGTGGTTGTTCCACGTACACTTCCTCCTCGAATACACCATTCAAGAATGTTTTCTTGACATCCATTTGGTGAATCTTCCATTTCATAACTACAACTAATGCAAGTATGGTCATGATGGAAGTGTACCTCACCACGAGTGCAAATGTCTCTTCATAGTCTATGCCTTATTTTTGTGAGAAACCTCGTGCTATGATTTTTTTTTGTATTTGTTGATGTTTCCATCTACATTATGCTTTATCTTATAGATACACTTTAAAGTCACGACAAACTTCTTTTTCGATCTCGGAACTATCTCCCAAACATCATTCTTCATGGTCAACTGATACTCCTCGATCATGGAATCCTTCCATTCTTTTTTTTTGAAGCCTCTTCATAGGTGGAAGGTCCCTTGTTAATGATGTCACATAGTAGGGCCACATAGTTGTTGTAAGGATTTGGCCTTTTCCTTTCTCTATGCATTCCTTCTGAAGCGCCATACCTTTCTGCTTTGTGTATGAACTCTTGTGCCCATGCGGTTTTCCTCTTGTGGGAGTGCTTCTCGAGAATTGTCTTAACGGCCCTTGTGGTTCTTCCATGTCATGATCTTCATGGTATTTTTGAATTTATTCTCCAATTTTCATACCTTAGACTATTGTTTCTTCAAGTTCCTCGACCTCTTGAATAGGTAGCCTCATGGATCTGAAGTATGTCGAGTCTTCATCAAAGGTTACGTCTTTGCTGATGTCGATATTCTTGAATATTGGGAAGTATATTCGGTAGGCCTTTGATGTATCACTGTATTCTATGAATATAACCTTCCTCCCAGAAGGATCAAGATTGGTCCTGTTCTCCTTTGGGATATGTATGTACATCGAGCAACCAAATATTCTAAGATGGCTAACTTCTGGTTTCTCTATTGAGAAAGATTCTTCCAAAGTTTTGTTGTCAAGTACTAGGGATGATTTTAAGAACCCCCCCTAGATTTATATGTATAAAAATTGGGCGAATCTCTCCAATATATAGGAAAATTTGAAGGTGATTTTATCTTCAATATAATATGTATATATAAAAAAATTTGGTGAATATTTCATTTTATTATATAATGTTGTAAAATTTTGGCAAATCTTTCATTTTATTATATAATGTTGTAAAATCTTGGCGAATCTTTCATTTTATTATATAATGTTGTAAAAACTTGGCGAATATTTAACTTCATTATAAAAAATTGTAAAAACTGGCAAATCTTTCACTGATTTATAGAATATTGTCAAAATAAAAGAACAACAACATTAGTCAAATAACATGAATCACATCATCAACAACAGAACATGTAGACTCACAAGTCACAACAGGAAGGTGTCAGTGAACCACAACTGCACTGACTAGATTCAGGGCAAGTGGGGACTCCACTTGTTATCTCGTCCCTTAATGGTCCAACGGACATGTGGGGACCCGAATCTTGACAAATTGATAAATAATAAAATCAGACATTATGCTCGATCTTAGCCTCCACTAGACAATTTAGGTCATTATTGTGTTCAATTCACGCAAATCACTTTAATGTGAGACACATTTCATATCATGAAAAATTTTATATTGAAAGAAAATGTCCAACTTTATGTAGACCTCAAGTCTTTCTATTATCACTTTTCTATGCAATGTATATGACATTTACATCAAAGTGAAATTGACATTGGTAAATGAAGCTAATCTTGAAACCCAAAGAGAATAACTATTGCAACATATTGGATGAACAAATCAAGATCAAAATAATTTACAAGCAAAGAAATCCAAACCAACTTGATATAACAAGCATTGACATCACATCAACGAAGAAATGAATAATATATCAATGAATTCTAATCCCAAGTTGCATAACTTGCAAATGATCCTTTGTATATTTAGCCAAAATGCCTAGCTTTTGAAAGCTCCACTAAATGAATCTATGTATTTAACATAACCTATCATTTTCAATAAGGAAACTAAGATGCTTTATCTTCATCAAAACACAATAGATAGAACACTTATACTTCATATTTTCTCTGTTATAGAAAGCTAACAATGTATAGAAATTAGAGTAACAATGTCGAGCATAATATCAAAGGATAACACCGCTGATATATAACTTTAGTTTTCCAACATACAATGATTATAGATGAAAGCATAAGACATGTAATTGAGGAAAAAATATTTAAAATGGTTTGTTCACGTGTCAAGAAACTTTTCATGCACAACTTAACCAATTTTGAAGTAATGGTGAAAGTGGGAAGATATCTAAAATGTTGATTTTTCACTAAGCAAAATGAATCTAGGTCTTTCTATATGTTCCACCCAATCATATACCATGAATTAATAATGAAGAAATTAGCATGTCATATTGATTGCAATCATAAGGTGTTAAGGGCCTATCTTTTTCCTCTCAAGGATTCAATGACATAACTGTTTACATTTAATGACCTGTATTGAAAACATACCTTCCTCACAAAATTAGACCTTTCTGCAGTTCATTGATAAACGTCATTTAATTTACTTCGACAATTTGTAGATACAAACCTTGTACTGGTTCGAATTAATGCAATGTTTCACCAAGTTTCTAGGATTGGGGTGTGGGAACAGGGAAATGGATCCGAGGGATGTGTGGAGACACCTCCCAAATTTTAGGAAACAACGTAGGATAAGTCAAAGTCCCCAACATAGGGAATTCCAACCAAAATCCAAAAAATTTAAATATATAAGAAACAATAACAAGTCATGAACATGGCCAATGAAAGCATAATATAAATACACATTTTTTGTTCTAAACATTTCATATTTTCTAAATCCAAAGGCCATGAGCCTCCCCTTTTAAAGGGGTGTTTCCAAACATTAGAGGAATTTTGGGGTCTAAAATGGGCCTCCTAAGGAAAATAATAAAATAATAGTTAAAATAATAAAATAATAGTTAAAATAATAAAATAATATAGATTAATTTTGGAGGAAGAAAGAAAAAAACTACTTTTTGTGTTCGTATTTTCGACATATCTCCTTGTGTTTTTACTCAAATTTCGATCGGGAGAGCTCATTGGATGCGGAATTTGATTCCGCATCCAACGAGTACCCACATTGCATACTTTTGATGGACCCCGCTACCCCAAAAACAAGAAATACCTGAAAAATGTGATGATGATGTCATCATCACATTGTTCAGGTATTTCTTGTTTTTGGGGTAGCGGGGTCCGTCAAAAGTATGCAGTGTGGGTACTCGTTGGATGCAGAATCAAATTCCGCATCCAATGAGCTCTCCCGATCGAAATTTGAGTAAAAACACAAGGAGATATGTCGAAAATACGAACAAAAAAAATAGTTTTTTTTAATGACAAATATGTCAATTCAACCATTATGGTTGACTTCTTTTATTGAAATTCTATTGGTTCTTGAATTCCAACTCACAAAAACTTATTTTGGCACGTTTTCTTATAAGGCCCATTTTAGACTCCAAATTTCCTCTAATGGAGTTTCTCACAAAAGGGAAATGTCCCCCATTTCTTGGGTGACGTCTCCCCGTGTTTTCCTAAAGGGGGCATTGGTAAACATACCCCATTGGGCTTCTGCATCCCAGCAAATGCCCCTCACCTAGGGGAGCACATCCCCGTGTAACATTGCTTGATTATTTTCAACAATATCATAACCATGTCCTGGACTTAAAGTAGTTGACCGATACCCAAATGCTTAGAGATATAATCATGTTCTGAACTTAAAGTAGTTGACCAATACACCCACTATATTATTTAACCATAACCAAATGCTTAGAGATTTACTGCAGTACAACAGTCACTCATACTTGATGGGAAAAATGCTACTTTTCCATCCAGGTTGTCCCTTATTGTAGCTAGGATATGCTATGCTGACAACAAGACATGGGAATAACAGTAATTCAGTTAATATGTAGTCCCAATAGTTGTGGACATTTGTGGGCTCTCAAATATGTAGCTGATCTCTCATTCATCTAGGTTCTTTCTTGTGTTTATTAAGATATGAACACATAGTTTTGCTAGTAACTGCAACCCCAATCATATTGGAAGCTAAAATATTCTGATAGACACCTTTGGCTGACTGTTCAGCAGACAACTCCAAGAAAATTCGTGGTCCCTCGCAGATCAGAAAGAAAGATTGTCAAGTGTCTAGTTTTGGATGAATTTAATATTTACAAAAAATTCAAAGTAATGCTCTGGTTCTATAATAATAGATTCAAGACATGACATAATATAGTTTTGGCCATGGTCGTGGTGCCATCTATCACATACCCACTATATATTGGACATTTTGCATCATGTCAATTATCTATTAGACAGGATGCAAAATGATCTACAACTCTTATTCAATATAGGCTCAACCCTGCTCTAACAGGTAAATATAGAGGAAAAGTTATATACAGGTGTGGTCTTCATTATTAATAATCCATATACAGGTAAATTAAAAAATTTCTTTTCTAAGAACTTCACCTGACACCAATCACAAGTTTGCCAACCAGAATCAACAAGTAGCTAGCTTGGAATTTGAATATAGCTTGTGGTTTTCTTCTCTTTCTCTTGTGAGATATGTACTCAGGTTTGTTACTGCAATTGTTTTGGAAAAACCAAATCCTATCCATCATCCAAGGACATTGTTACAAAATACCCACCCCACCCTCTCCTGCGCTTTCTTGTTCTACTTGATATAGGTAAATATTCTATCTTTTGTAGTTGCCAAAAAAGAGTCAAAGACAATGGATCAATAATTCATATGCATGTGTTAACTCATGGATATCTGAAAGTGCAAATTAAAATTAAAATTAAAATCCTACAAATCAATTTTATATTGAAATCCTCCCAGGGGCAGACTTATTTAGGAGTAATGTAACTTCCCATAGAGTTTCCACTTTGATGACCATACCCAACCTTAACTGTAAAAAGCAAGCCTCAATGACCAACTGCTGCACTTTCTTCCATAGAGTTAAAAGTCTAATGAGATCCCTCACTCTATATCCATTGGCCAGCAATGTGATGCATAAGGGAAATGAGCTTTTCTACTAGGATCGTAGGGAAGGGCTTGGCTGAATGAACTATAGATCCCCTATTAAGAATCAGCCCAATATAAAAAAATATAAACCAAATTATTATACCTGTAACATTTTACCCTGAATCCAAACTTGAACAGTGAAGCTTAACTTTTTCATGCAGACAACAAGCATACAAGGCCACTCCCTATCTCTTCATCCTCATCACACAAGTTTTTATAACTATATACCATGTTAATATTTTAAAGTATGCAAGAAAGATTCACAGAATAAAAATGAATTCATGTAAAAAGTATATATTTATATATACTATTAAAACATGATACTCCAACATGTTTCTCTATGTTTTCTATTTCATTGCAAATTAATTCTGACTGTGTGTTACAATATTACTTGCAAACTATAATTAAAAATGAGGAAGAAAACCAATTCTGAAACATCAATTACATACACAGAACTAACACAAATTTTACCCTGGAAACCCATTTGTGAAAACCAACATGGCCTTTGTTTGGCTCTTTCTGTACTCAAAAATGATGACAAATATCAGCTATATACTCTTAGACAGATATTTTGTGTATTCTTACTCCATGGATGCATTTTTTATATTGCATCTTGGCTTTGATATAATCTTTGTTCTCTGTGGATAGGTTCATACTTCTCTTCGTCCTCGTGATCTAGGAACATACTTCTCATTCTTAGTCTTTAGTTTTATGCTTCTGTGCCATCAACTCCGAAGCTTTCAACTTCCAATGCCAATTTTCTGACCGATTTCCCAATCTCCCTCTTTATTCCCACCTCTATTGATTTCTCTTCTCTTGGAATGCCTAGAGTCTCTCCCCTAGACTGATCAAATGCCTCCTCCATATTCCTTGCAAACCCTTGAATGATGCCAATGGAACCCCCCAAAGTAATTGCCTCCTGTAATGGATTTTAGGTTGTATGATCTTTATGTTTCCTTGAAGGGTTACTTTTTCTTCTATAGATTCCATGTGGCATCTACTCTACGGATTTGTGGACTCTACATGGTGATGTCATCTATCAGGTATGCCTCAATAGTATTTGTTTTGGGTCTCTTTTTCTTTCTTCTATGCAGACACAGATCTTCATCATAATGCAGGGGTATTGATGTGGAGGTTAGGTAGGTCCCTCACTTTGCATGCTCTTGCGGAGTGTGGAGTGCAAGGGTAAGCTCCTCTCCACATGGTCCAAAATTTCACTTCCAATACACGGCATGCCCAAAACCTTTTCTTGTTGTGGCTCTTTAGTTCCATCCATTTCAGATCACTCCAGGCTTCCGTCCACATTGTTGGCTTATAAGGATTGTTAGGTACAAAGTTGTCACAGTAGAAACCATTGCAAGTGTTTATCTATTTCAAATATTAAAGAATAAATAAGGTAAAACAATGGAATCCTGGATATCTCAACATTGATTATTACAAGACTAAGAAAAATAGAATGCAGAACCCTTAAAACCCCATAATCTATTAAATGGCATCTATTTTGCTTTCAATTACACTCAGTAGTAGTCATTCATCAAAATGAAAAATGACAATTTATTTGTGTCTACACTAATTACTTATTTTAAATTCCATTAGTATGAATTGTATAGAATATGAAAAGGTAACTAATTCAATTGATGCAACTGGTGCAATATTTTGATACAATTTGACAAGTTCATCCAGACACAGGGGTCACCAAATGCCCAGTTAAAGATATTATCATATAAATATCTAAGAGGGTGTTGTTAACAGAGCTCACCACAGGGTCTAGTGCATCATCTTGTTTGCACATTACCCAGGGTACACCCGTATCCATTCCCACAGCCATCTGGGCAGCCCAATTCATGTAATTCACTCCAGCAAGCCCAAACAATGTTTCTTCAGGTTTATACTCATTTTCCACCTGTAAGAACACTTTGTTATTAGTCCTAATATTAAGAAATCAAACCAAGTTTACATAGAAAGTTCAAACACATGCCATATCGCTCTTTTCTACATCAAGAGATTGCCCAAAATCACCTAAATCACACTCAGACTTGGTTTATAGGGTCTGAAGTTAACTCAGGTCTGTTTTTTTAGGTTTGTTTGCACCCCTTTTGTGGAGAAAAAGAGCCCAAAATTCAAAATCCCCTAATACACATTGGCACTCAATGGCTGTCTCACTAGTGCAAGAAGGCCATTTCAAGCGGTTGGGGCCAAATGCAATTTCTGGGTAACTTTGGCATAATAGATACCCTGGACATGCTTTCAGCACTATGAGAAGAGGAGGATTTTGTCAAAATATAATAATAACACCAATCCATATAAAATACCTCTAATCTTTCTCAATATCAAATGAATCTAATAAAAATTCAAATGTTTATTTGTATAGACAATCTATCAATTCTGCAAACTTCCCCTTTCATTTTTTATTGAGTAGGAAAAGCTCAAGGATCAAAGTAAAATCATGCTTATCAGGCACCCACATTCTCACAGTGGATAAAAGACCCACACTTATGCTCTCAACATAGCTTGGGAGGTTCGTACTTATGTTGTTTCTGCAATATACTCATCTAGAAATAGCAAGATAGCATGTTGGTCCAATGATTTAAAAATATTGCAGGGTGGACAAGAAATTCACATTCAATTAAAATATCAATAATGAGCACTACAACTGCACGAAGTTAACTGTCATAATTCATGACACGGATTTTACAATTGACCACTGGTTCTTAACCTTGTTCAGCCTAGACTATTCCTTCTACACAATCGGACTAAACCTTAAGCATTTAATGCATAGTGACTATGTTAGATTTATCTCGATGCATGTATCATTCAATGGATTGAAAGAAGACATGGTAAAAATTAACAACTATAACTTTCCAGATTGAGTAATTTATATAGAATGAGACCTCACAATAGATTTGTTTATATTCAAGGGATAAAAATCCTCATAACTTGCACATCATTCTAGCAGCAGAAATATTTCCATGTTTCATCCTCCTACTGTGCATAAATGGAATTATGCTTTATCATAATCCCCTATGCAATCAAATATATGGAAGAAAGCCTAATGAATAAGGGAAAGACAAAATCAAGATGCTTAAAGAAGATGATTCAAAATGTATACTCCCATTTAAACAATGGCTGCATACTAAGTCGATAATATTTGTAAATTACTAATTTTAAATGACCACAAAATAGAATGTCCTAGGTGGGAACCATGACATGGTATTCCTCTTGCTTGCTAAATAAATTGACAACCACCATAATTGCAGGAACAACCAACACAGCACACAAGGAGACTCCCAGAATGGATTCCATAAAGCACAATGCTCTTCTCCAACATGTATAAAATGTTTTTGTCTCTTGCCATTTGCAAGAATCAGTTGAACCTTCAAACAAATCGAGGTTAGCTGGTAATCAATTTTCTTTCTTATCATATGTCTTATAAGCTTCTTTTTCTAACTCAGTCAGGCCAGTGCTCTGGTAATCTTCCTTGTTATCTAATATCTCCTCAAAAACAACGCTTGAAGAAGGTGACAAAGAATCAGTTCTATGCACACTTTTTGACCATTCAGAACTGTTCTGCAGATCTCCCTCTTCTGAATTGCTTCTAACTGAATACCCATTAGCTACACTATAAATATTGTTAAGGATTGTCCTTCCTTTTTTGGCTGTGATCATATGTCGATTGTCTCCACCCGTGGATTCATTGACAGTGCCATTGGCAGCTGGACTTAAGTTCATATTCCAGTCAATTGCATTCAAATTATCATGGTTAGCTTCTGCAGAATCTGCAAGTTCTCCTCTGGATTACAATTTTCTACATGTGTTTTTGGAGGAGGATTGTTGTTCCAGAGACCTAACAAATTTCCTTGGTGTGTTGAATATACTCATATTATCAATTGTAATATATGATCCTGGATTCTGAGGAAGAGAACAAACAGTAAGCACCTAAGCATTTGCAATCAAAAGAGATAATGCTAATATAATAAAATGTACCAACTTTGCTTAAGCTTCCTCATCAAGCACAAGATGCATCAAACGAGAAAAATTAGGAAAACTAAGAAGGACACATCCCATGCTCTTTATGCGTACCTTGGGGCTAACTGCTTCTTTCATAGCTGAAGGGAGATGTGAGTGAGCGTAGTTAATGCAAAGGGAAAAACATGGGTCATTTTCATCCTCTTTATAGGAACGTATCCTTTCTAAGCAGTCCTCATTATAAAACGATGTATCTCCATTTTCCCCATGTCTGTCAACCATATGTATCTTGGTCCTTGTTTTCCTAATACCAACTTTAGTGACTCAATAAATGGTCACTTAAACTCATCCCCAAATCAATTTGCAAAGAGAAATTAAACTCCAAAAGTAATTCCCACAAGAACAGCAATTTACCATCATCAAAGTGATTTTCTAAGTTAAAACTTAAATTTGAAAATACATGCCCATAGAAGCTTCATTACTGTGTTTTCCATTTACAGAGTTGTACTCCATTGCCCACAATCACCACAGAGATTTTGAAAAGGAAGAAATCTAAATCCAAACCCTTAGCATGTTGTCCAATACCTTAGCTAGAAATCCAATTGCAACCTGCAAGTTGCATATTTAAGATAAAGAAATTGGGATATATATGGATAAGCTTTCTGTCAAACAATAGGCCAACAACCCATAAAAAATCAAAACAAACAAATTATGCCATTAAAGGTTCTGCTTATGTGGAGTGAGATCGTTGGATCTATTTGAACATGTTACAGACTGCCACAACTTATACAAAATCGTGCCCAATGAGATAGCAACCCCCACAGACAGGTAGAGGATGACATAGTTGGAGATGCCATCCTCTGGTGAGGTCTCCATAATTTCAGTATGGTGGCTTGCTAACATCCATTGATGAGCAAAAATTTTCAGTTAGTTAAGACAACGCAAATTACATATCAAATTAACATAGTCAATACCCATCAATTAAATTCGTGGTATAAGCAGAAATCACACAACCAAGAGGGAGAAGAGATTTTGTTGAGTTATAATGCCATTAAAAGAAGTTGATGCCATCGATTTAATCTCAGTGGTTGTTTATTCAAACATGTAGTGAAAGCTGGGCATGAATTTTGCATTCCATGGTCAATACATACCTCATGTATTAGTAATATACTAATCTCAAGCTACAACAATATACATCTATATTTTGTTTGAGTTACAAATAGCGGTTAATAGCTCTAATACCTGTTTTCAATATTCACATACAGAAATTTACCCGTTACCATAAATTCCAGCAGCAAACTGATTCTGCATCAATTCACCTACTCAATGTCTTCACAATTTCCATAAACAGAGTTTTCCTTTTTCTAAGTAGGTTATATGCCCAACTCTACCAGCAATCATGGTTTCAACGAGAATAGCTTTGTAAGAAAATAAATTCCTCACAATCACACTGGTTTAGAAAACTGAAAATCCACCAATTAAGCATGGAAGTATGATTTCATATAACAAACATATTGAGACTAACATTTCTAATTTGCTGCCATAAATCCAGAAAAGACAACAGAGTAACTCAATCCAGAATATCATAAAAACACAAGAATTCCTCCCTAAGCTTCATGCACTAAACCAGCATATATCATTGACAATTTCAGAAAATATTTCCCAGAAACAATAATGAAAAGATAGGATATAGTGATAGGTCTCAATGTCCCTAGTCCTCTTTTACCAAGATTTTAGAGCTATAATTCGCCATCTCTTTCAATCATCAAGTTTATGGCCATTTTTATTTTAGCAGAGGTAAAATAAATCCCATAGACATTCATACCAGCAAAGCTTCCACTTAACAACCATAGATACACGTGGCATTTCCAACAGTTTGTCATATTAGTTCATTAACAACTTATCAAAAAAATTACGAAAATAAGTTTGATATACAAGAAAATATAATAGATTATACATGCACTTGGTCAACTAGCCCCATTGGATGAATTGCTATATCCAACTCCTTCCTTGGACAACTCTTAAATTACCATCCGATCTCCACCCAACCTTGCCCATGAAATTGTTCTTTCCTTAGGACCCCCAAACTGTGTGGAAGCACAATCAAAGGCTCAACAGAAAAAAACAGGGATATGTACAAGTAGTGAGGTGACCAGTTACTAATATGTCAGACAGATCCTTTTTGACAAAGGGAATATTCATCCATGCAACAACCTGCAAGTTATCCCACTTAGCACTATGCAAATCACAACGTAGTTCAAAGTCTTCAGACAAAGGGTTCTTGAAAATTAGGTAGCATTGCAATACTAGTTCAGGAAACTTTCCTAGTCAGCTAATTCCCAACAAAGACCATAGCCCATTTGCATGGTTCAACTAGGCTTGGAAGTTCAACTGCTTTGTCCTGTGAGGCATGTCAGCTCCCACAGCAGAGCAATCATATGCCCTCAACTCCTAAATGAGAACCATGAGGAAAGCATGCTCCCACAACAAAAGTTCTCAGAGCAGGCATGTTACCTCAGCTCCTTTCCCATATATCCCATGTTCTGAACTATGGGCATGATACCTCCACTCATTCCGTCATATTAGAGCCACAGCCATGATTGGTTTCACACGCAGGCAAGGATGATTTTAAGAACCCCCCCTAGATTTATATGTATAAAAAATGTAGAAGTCTTTGTGTATCAACTCTTCGGTTAGGGATTTTAAAAGCATCATGTACATCTATATTGACTTATAGTGAACTATATGATGCATTTTCAACAAAACGAATTGAAAAACAAACCTATAAATTCCCATGGCTTAATATCATATTTTCACAAAGAAATCAAACAAAAATTGGAAAATTTTCAACAATTCCTATGGCTTTATATCATATTTTGAAGAAATTTAAAGATCCAGGGATTAACCACTAGAAATCAGTGTTTCCCTTGCCACACATTAAGTAGTTGATAGGGGAACTTTCAAAGACACGGAGCTTCTTGTTTCTACCTCGTGGCAATTGGTAAATGGATTAAAGAAATGACCAATGAAGACAGAGGCGGGAGGATAGGGCAGAGCAGAGCAGACGGTAAGATTAAGAGAGGGTATGACCTCCCCAATTACGTTTTTTACTTGCCAAGTCAAAGAAGTTCAGTGTAGAAGTCAATTTCGACACTATGGACATTGAAGAACTTAGAGCAAGGGCTATGGATTCCATGCCCAACAAGAAGAGGAAGAGAAAGCAACCGTCGTTGCACCCACTCTCATCTTGGAAATTTATTTCCACAAATAATTTGTTCAACATAAATGGGACACAACTACAAGTTTCTAGTGCACAATTAGTTCCATTATGTGTCCGTAAGGAAAATGATGTCTAATTCCTGTGTATTCAGTAAATTTATGGAAAGAACGGACAAATCAAACAGTGCACTTGGGAAATCTTGCTCTGTTTTGAAAATTATTGTTGCAAGCTCTGAAATAACATTTCTATATAGTCCCAAAGTGTTTGATGGAAGCCCATAAAGGTTCAATTTGGAACTGTAATAGTGCTTGTATCATGGGACCTTGCTATTCCTGCCCACTCTAGACAAACATAAAGACGATCATATTTTGTCAAAAGTATGCACACTTAGATCACACGAAAAAAGATACCAGTATTAAAATCTTGAACTTCAAAAATCTTGTAATACGTTATCTTTTAAATATTCATGATGTTTTAAAAATTGTTTACCAATTTCAGTTTCACTGGCACTAATTAGGCACTAATTATTGATATTAATTACTAAACAATGCACTTGGGAAATCTTGCTCTGTTTTGAAAATTATTGTTGCAAGCTCTGAAATAACATTTCTATATAGTCCCAAAGTGTTTGATGGATGCCCATAAAGGTTCAATTTGGAAATGTAATAGTGCTTGTATCATGGGACCTTGCTATTCCTACCCACTCTAGACAAACATAAAGACGATCATATTTTGTCAAAAGTATGCACACTTGGATCACACGAAAAAAGATACCAGTATTAAAATCTTGAACTTCAAAAATCTTGTAATACGTTATTTTTTAAATATTCATGATGTTTTAAAAATTGTTTACCAATTTCAGTTTCACTGGCACTAATTAGGCACTAATTATTGATATTAATTACTAAACTTGTTATAGATTTATCTACTAATGATTTTAAATGAACCTGAGGTCAATTCTTCTACTTCCCAAACTAAAAGGATAAGGGTGTAATGCCCCGGTTTCGACCCCGTTACTTTAGATGTATATGATGTATATATTGTAATGATCATGGTGTGGAGCTAAAGGCCAAGGCCCCGCCATTGATCGGTAATGCTATTTTTTGGATTTAACTGTCACCGAAGGTCTATCGGGGCATGCAGCATATATTATGTTGGCCATCATGTAAATATGCATCATAATTAATTAATGGACACAACCAGCTACGGTCATGGCAACTAAATCGAATGGGTCATGAATTCCTAAGGATAAGGGGGGTGAAATATTTAACCTATGGGCCAATGGGGAAAAACCAAATGTCTATGAGAAAACCCATCAAGCTGTCAACTACCTTTCTTGTCTTTTTCCCCAATCATTTATTTCTGCCAGAATGTGGTTGAGTTAGTTATTGCATGGAATGGGAAGAGTATGGGCAACCAAAATTCGAATTGGGCAGAGACCCATTTTTGAAAAACGTGTTCTGACTTCCTTGGCAAGGAAAATGCCCAAAAACGTATGCCATTCTGCTATGCAACCACGTTTTTCAATTTCCTCACGTTTTGGGAGCAGCTGAAGTTTTTCCTATGTTTTTCCTTTCACGTTTTTGGCTGCTGGCTTCATTTTCCCATGGATGGGAGGTCATTTTTGTAGTGCTAGGGATTGGGTTGTCTTCCTCGCGTTTTTGGAGCTGCTGGTGCATTTTCCATTCACGTTTTTGGAAGTTTCATGTGTTTTTTACCATGGTTGTGAAGAGCCATTCACGTTTTTGGTTGTCTCACTGACTATTGGTCTCACACACAGACTATTTGGGGCATTTTTCCCTGCTGTGAGTTGTGCTCACTGATAAGCTTCAGGACTGTGTGTTTTCCCCATGTTGTGAGCCGTTTTTGCTGTTACATTTGGGGCTGTGTAATCCTTTTCTCCTGTTTAAGCTGTAATAGCTAAATTGGTTGCCTGAGTGCAATGGTTGGTCCTTTGGACTGTGTGAGGAGTAAGGATTTTGGCTTTGGTTGCTTGATAAACCTGGTGTTAGAAACCACACAAACAGAACTAGAGGGATGGCCTTCTTCTCCATCACCCCTGAATAGCACTGGAAGGGAATGCAGGGCCTGAGGGACTGTGTAGAAGAGAAGGGACTGATTCCTTGTGTTGGGTGTGGATGGGTGTCTTAGAGGTCAGGCTAGTTCTGGTGTGGGTATTCTTGGCTCTGTAATGAGCTCACCAGCTTAGCAATTTTCCTTCTCCAACTCCTGGATGGCCTGATAAAACCAACTTAGTTGGCTTGGCTGTTTTTTGGTTACCTTTGGCTATGTGTCAGCCTGCTAGTTCCCTTATTCCTTGGAGAATCATGCCCAGCTCGGGGGTGGCAGCGTTGTTGAGATATTGATGAGCACGCTGGCCTATGGTTGGGTGGAACGTTGCAGCGATGTAGCTGGTTGCGGAGCAAAGCTCTCATAAGATAAGTGATCTTGTGTATTTTACCTCTGCAATTCTACATTTACTGTTAATTAAAATGGAATGAACATGTTGGAAGAATGATTGTGTGAATGCATGTTGTTTCCGCTATGCAAGATGAATTAATTAAGCTGTGCAAGATGAATTAATTAAGCTGCGTATGATGAACAATTGAATTTGTGAATGCTGTTGGTTTCCGCTGTGTATGATGATTGAAATGCCTCTGTGTATGATAAACATTCTTGTGCACATATTCTAGTTCAAATTCCCTTTCAGCATTCTGTTTTAGGCAATTTTTAAGCCTGTACGTGTTCATGGGCTCTTAGCCCGGGTGATTGAAGCATTGGTTGCGCCCTCCTTGCCGGTCGGAGGCATGGGGACGTGACAAAGGGTCTAATATGACAATAGCTGGATAGATTTGAATCGCAAATTTACAACTAATGCCAATATTTCAGCGCAATATTGTGAAGGAAATTGATTTGACAGTTTTACCTAGTGGGCATTGAGTTCACTGAAAATGAAACATGTCTCTTTTGATCTGCAAAGCCAATCAGGAAGAAAGGCTCCACATTAGACAATAGATTCACCATTTCGGTGAAATGCAATGTCTACCTACTACTAAAAAACGAAGGATACAAGTATCTTCGTCTAGGTCAACTTACTTTCTAATGCAAACAAAACGGAAGCATGGAAAAGGGAAAGAGAATATGTTCTTCAAAACTATGACTTTGTTATCTTAAAAGTAGATATTTATAAACAATTTTTTTGACAAAATTGGAGACTAAACACTAAGATATATATTTAACCTGTTATAGACTACCTAAGAATAACTTGCCACATGAGTACAGCTAAAAATAGCTGATGCATCAAATAGACAAAAGATTAAACCCCCTGTCTTGTCATCTTTGAAGCAGGACTAAGCTCTTTAAAATGAAAACATCCAATATCTTCGATAGAAGCCACAGAAACCAGCATTTCCTAAAGAAGAAACAGATCACCAGGGACACCAACTACTATTAGCACTAACTTTAAGTGAATGGAAGTGATTAGCTGATTTAAGGATAACTTTGAGTGAATAGAAGTGATTACCAAATTTAAGGATAGTGGGAACAAGAAAAATAGGAGGAAAAGTGAAGAAATCTATGCTACTCTTATAATCAGCACCATGTGCCCTGGCAAATAATTGCTAATGAGCTCCATGGCTGTTGAATACTATAACTTACACCCAGAATAAAACCAACAAAGTGCCAAAGAATAATATCCAATGAGGAAAATCTCATCAAGCTATGGTCTAGCAACAAGGTTGAGTGCTCACAGCAATGATGGCTCGGGCTTAAAACCCAAAAGTCTTGCTCCCAGTACAGTTGATCAAAGTGTTTCAAGACGAGAGTCAGATCAAGGTGGCTACACTACTTCCAAAGTGTTAAACTAAGATGTTTTCAGTGCTAATGCAGTCTTCTATGTGAATGAGACTAAGTGAATGAAACTAAGTGCAATTCTTGGGTGACTTTGACAAAATTATTGATCAAAGTGTTTCAAGATGAGAGTCAGGTCAAGGTGGCTACACTACTTCCAAAGTATTAAACTAAGATGTTTTTAGTGCTAATGCAGTCTTGATTCTGTGAATGAGACTAAGTGCAATTTCTGGGTGACTTTGACGAAATTATTAACCAAGAGGTCTAATTGCAACAGATCTCTCATAAAAGTCTCCTACCCACTCCAATCAGAAAGAGGGTTAAAAACTTCAATTAAATATACAAGTAAAAATGTTTAGAATTTGATGAGTGGTGATTTATGAAAACTCAAATCAAGCAATAAGAGAACCAACATAATGGACCATATCTAATACCTTGTCCCCTATTCACCATAGAACACTGATAATGTTACAGGGAAATTATTTGACTATAAAGTACCAACCATGCGACCATTACTTACATCCCTCTACCATAACTACCCAACATAAATGGATAATCCTAGAATCTAATAAAATGGGTAATAAAAAATTCCATTGCTTTCAACCGATCTAAGTACACAAGTCATCACATAAAGCAATTTGGCCAATAGATAAAAAAACAAGTGAAGTCACCCTCCCCTATCGTAAAGGTAAAATCAAATTGTCTGGTGGGCAGAGGGTAAAGCAGGAGGTGATGGACTGTAAATTCGAGCACGTAGATCCATAGACATACTCCTTCCCCCCAGCACCAGGTATGGATATCTAAGG
Source organism: Pseudotsuga menziesii (assembly GCA_001517045.1). Lineage (NCBI taxonomy): Eukaryota > Viridiplantae > Streptophyta > Pinopsida > Pinales > Pinaceae > Pseudotsuga > Pseudotsuga menziesii. The sequence continues at coordinate 271,065 of LPNX010171187.1, forward strand.
ATTAGAGTGAGTAAATGAATCTATAAAAGCCAAAGTAGTAAATCTTATAGCCCGGGCCAGGGAGTCTAAGATCTTATTACCTATAGCAGTGGTCACCGCGATTATCGAAGCGACGGCCACCACAGTCACCAAGGTCCAAAAAGCCATAGTTGTGTGCCTACTAAATAAACTCAAAATTTCACAACCCAGATAAGCTAAATACATTGCATCTCCTCTTATTCTTACAGAAGAAGTAGAGATCGAAAACATGTAGAGAAAGACAAATAATTGAAGGGGATTTGTGAGTACTGACCGTCTCCATCCTTGTCAAACAAACTCAAAGCCTCTTTGAACTCAGAGATCTGTTCCTCTGTTAGCTTGTCCATCATATTCACGTAATGTAAGCAGATAGAGCGAAATACCAATTTTTTAATTGTATTATCCATAAATCCTAGGCGAAATACCAATTTTTCAACATATTATCCATAAATCCAGCGAACCATCTACATTTCTCCTCCCAATCTGAAAAAATCGGGCGAATTTGGGCAAATATCTCCTGCAAATCAGAAAAATCGGGCGAATTTGGGAAAATATCTCCTGCATATCGGAAAAATGGGGTGAATTTGGGCAAATATTTCCTGTAAATCGGAAAAATTCGGGCGAATGTAGGCAAAAATCAATATTTCCGTGGGCTAATATTCATTTTCCAGTTTTTCCCTCTTTCGGGATGAATGCGATTTACCTTGAGGAAGCTATATATAAAATAAACAATGGGAGAATTTATTAAATAAAATAAAAACATTTTAATATAAAAATTCGCCCACTTTTTTTTGGGTAACCCTTAAAATTCGCCATTGAGCTAAAATTCGCCCTTAAAATCATCCCTGTCAAGTACTCGATGGGGAATACAGTTTAGTACATACAAATATATCCTTGTCACTTCCGCCAAAATGTGCATTGGAAGATCCTAGTCATATATCATTACTATCGTTTCTTTCATTATGGTTCGATTCTTTCGTTCTGCAACCCCATTCCGCTGAGGATTGTATGTTGTACTCAACTCCCTCTTAATCTTAGACTCTCTATAGAGTTCCTTGAAATCTTCCGAGGTGAATTCTCTACCATTGTTTGACCATGGAGTCTTGATCTTCCTTTCAATTTGGTTCTTGACCAAGGCTTTATATTCCTTGAACTTATCGGATACTTCATTTTTCCCTTTCAAGAAATATATCCAAGTCTTAAGTGAGAAATCATCTATAAAGAAAACACAATGCACATACCCGCTTAATGAGATAGAAGACATGCGTACACATATATTCAAGTGTACTATCTCCAGTATTCCTTTGGCCTTCCTTTCACAGTTGAGAAATGTCTTCTTTGCATTCTTTCCTTGTGCACATCCTTTGCAAATGCCTTCATGCTTTTCCTGTATCTCTGGAGTTATGGATATTGTTTTGCTTGCCATCACTAGTGCTTTGTAGTGCACATGTGCAAGCCTTCAGTGCCATAGTTTACTTGGTTCTATTGACTCATGGACCAATTCTTGTTCAGGTTGTCCCTTTTTTTGTACAAGCCATTGTCTTCTTCTCCAATCATTGTTGCATCATCCATTGTATTTCCTTTCGGCACCATTAGAACTTGGCCATAGACAAATGCAACTCGCATTCCCTTTGCATCTAGTGCAGAGATGGAGAGAAGATTCTTCTTCAATCCTAGAACATACAACACATCCTTCATATTTAAGTATTTCTCAGAGTCTAGCTAGTATGAAGCTACTCCAATCCCTTTTATGGGGTATTGAGAATCATCCCTAAGTTTCACCTTGTGAGGTGACTCGTGCTTAGAAATATTAACCAATGATTCCTTCTAGCCAATCACTACTCTTCATGTGAGATAGTTCCTGTAAGTGCTATGGTTAGCACATACTCTTCATCTGAATCATCCTTCTCTCTTCTGAATCTTTTGTTTGTTGGTTCATCATCTTCGACAACATGAGCATGGTGTCTCTTTTTACTGATGGGACAGTCTCTTGCAAAGTGTCCCTTTTCATCACAAGTATACAATTGAACATTGGAAGGATCTCTCTTGATCTTCTTTTGTTTCTTGTACTTCTTCTTGTTGTGATGATAGTTCTCCTTCTTCTCCTTCTTCTTATAGTTCTTCTTGGTGTGAACTGTGAGAGCTTGATCTTCAGTTGCTCCCATCTTCTCTTCTCTTGTTACAAGTCGAGCTTCTTCTTGTGTGCATTCTTCTCAGAGTCAGCTACAAGAGATCAAATTCCCTCTTGCACAGATTCCTTGAATGATTAAGTCCCATGATATAGGGAGACCATTCAAGGTAGTCATCACAATTTATCCTTCTTCAATATTCTCTTCAATTGCTTCAAGTTGTTCTTTGATTTGAGAAACCCTTGTGAAGTAGGACTGTAAAGTTTCCGAGTTATGTATCTTCACATTCCTCAACTGGTTCCTCAAAGTCATCTTCCGGTTGATGTTCTTTCCCTAAAGAATATTTGTTAAAGCATCATATACTTCCTTCAGTGTCTTGAAGAAAGACACATGGGGGATGAGGTGATCCTTAATAGAATCTACAATGATTCTCTTGTCCTTAACCAATTTTTTATGAGTAGCCTTAGCATCATCTCCCTATGGATCTGGAACTTCTCCAGTGATGTACTGATCCAAACCATTCTCTTCAAATATCAAGGAGATTATGTACTTCCATGCTTGAAAGTTATCAACCCCTCCAAGATTGTCCTCAAGTTGAGTATGGTGTGCCATATTTTCAAATGAGAACCTCAAATGGAAATAAAAAATATTTGGATCTTAAATTTGAGGTGTCTGACCTAGTTCTGGAGATGGATGACCTAGGGTTTGTTATAGAAACCCCAATTTTCCAAACTTGGAGTTTGGGAATTATGTTTGGACATAAATATGTTCCTCCTAGAGGTGATTTTCTTAGCAGGGTCCTTTCCTGAAGACTAAGGCGAGAAGCCTCTGAAACTTGATTCCCTAGTTTCTCCTCGCACCAGTGGTAGGGTCAAAATTGAAACTTCATCAAATTTGAAATTGCTTCCATTAAAAGATGCACCCTACTGAGGCGAGTTAACTTGACCCTCTTTTCTTGATGATCTGTGGAGAGAAGACCTTGAACTAGGAGGTTGTAGTTTCCGTTGTTGCATAGTGCCTTCTTTTAGAGCGACTTTGATACCATGTTATTTTTTCTTAGATCTTATTATCTTAGTTAGGATCTTTATCTGAAATAATAACAAGTACAACAATATGTGTAAGATAGAACAGATACACAAGACAAATTTTCACCGGAGAAACCATAAAGGAGAAAACCCTGCAAACTTGCTTAGAATCGTACAATCACAAAGACTGTGTCATAAGATGATCAATCCCAGTAGTAAGAAGTCTCCAACAACTATCTATCTCTCCTCCTTCTCTCCCTCTCTCATGCGAACTTGAGTGAGTGTGAGGTGTGTATAAATGAGGGAGGGCACCTCCCTATTTATACTAACTAAGTGGCTGACCTATTACATGACTAGGGTCGACTTCTCCTATAGAGACTCTAAGAATACATTACATGATGTTTCACTGGGGACTATTACCCCGACTTACAATGGAGGTTGTACCTCAAGGTCTATACACAATAATGATATCCCAAAAGGAGGTAAACACATCTTCGATGGGGGTACAACAACAAAAAATGATAATCTACATCAGAATATCTTTTGAAGTTACAAATACATCAACATTCCCTACAACCCTAAGCAAAATGGGGTTGTAGAAAGAAATACTAGATTGATTGTAGAAGTTGTGAAAGCAATGATCCATGATCAAAATCTACCTATGTCCCTATGGGACGAAGCCACCAATATCGCAGTATATGTCTAGAATAGAAGTCCTCATCGAATATTGGAAGACAAGACTCCAAAAGAAAAATTCATAGGAATGAAGCCAAAAAAAATCCATTTGAGAATCTTTGGATGTCCAATATACATAAATGTTTCGAAGGACAAAACAATAAAATTAGACCCCTTTCGAAAGAAAGGTATGTATGTGTTGATGTATTTGTAACTTTGGAATGTATTCACTTGTATATCTTTCATTGTACCCCAATGTTCCTATCGGGGGAGTCATTAATATAATAAATTCATGTAAAGTCAATGAGGTTAACCCTCCATTGTAAGTCGGGGAAATAGTCCCCACAATTGATTTAAGGTTAACCCTCCTTGTTGATCGAAGGGTAAAGTCCCCACAGTTGTGGGGCACTAGGGTTATTAGAATCTCCTAGAGAAGTTGGCCCTGGTAAGTGTTGGGCACATGGGCAGACCCAGGTTAATGCTTTATACGTCGCACCAACAAAAGACCCACAGTGTTGGCCCTTTCGGCAACAACCTGCGCGCAGGTTGCAGTCTCACCCGAAACAGCAATGGGGTGCCGCAGAATCAGGTTTCTGCATGCAGAGAGGGGGATTACTGTACCTTAGCCTTTCTAAAGAATTATTATTCAACTTCCTGTTAACTTATCATTCATTCACATATAACTTCACAGCATAATAAACAAACCAAACTTGCATAACCCACTACAGGGAATCCACAACGAAGCTTAGTACTAGCAGAGATCTTATATTATCAGATATATTCAGTTTAATGCATGAAAATGACAGAAACAGAAACAACACAACAAAACCACAACACCAAATATAACGTGGTTCACCCCCAGTGTAGGGGCTACGTCCACAAACTGCGTTTTATTCCTCTTTCCTCAAAACCACAGTTTATCTGCGCACTCAGCTGCAGATTCCTTCATCTCTTAACAGCCGTGCACACAGCAGCAGGCTTCTGCGCACACAGCTGCAGATATTTCTTTCTTCCTTACAAAACCCCTCTGCGCACACAGCTGCAGAGGTCGTCCACGCACACAGCTGGGACTTGTCCTTTCCTTACAAAAACCAACCTTACTTCGCCTTATCTTTCTTTACATCAAAAATCCTAACCTATCCATTTTCCATAAGCGCTTATTTATACTGTGCAGTTTTACAAAAACCATGGTCTTAAACCATGGGCACCCACAAAAACCCTAAACCCTGAATTTAAACCATGGGTTTATTACAAAAAGAGAGGGTTTTGACTTACTCTGACACCCCTAAGACTATTTTGACCCATAGCTCCGCTTACAAATTTCCTAACTAACCGCGGAGTTACCCAATATGGGGTATGCGCCCCAACAGGCCCCTAAGACTCACTAGTGGCCCGTCCCGGGACACTCTGCATCTTCTCTGGTGGCCGAATCTTCTGTGCGAGGGTCTGGAAACGACTGGTGAGATTATGCAGTATTTCATCAGTGGCTTTCTCCTTTTCCACCATCTCCTGTAATACTGAAGAAGAGTCTGTATCAGCCTTTTCCTGCGCAAAATTGTCATATGTCTTCAAAATTTTGAGCTGGCTTTCGGCAGCATTGGTTAACTCTAAGGCTTCATCAACCAGGGGCTGTAGCGCACTTTCCAGCATTGTCACCTTCGTCCTGCAAGACTCGATTTCCTGTTGAAGTTCCTTGCTGCGTTTTACTTTAGCCATCTTCTGCATAGGTGGAAGCGTCTTGATCTCTATTCGAACTGCATCGAGCTCATCCTGGCGCAACTTGATGGTTTCCTGAATCTTCCCTACATCAGGATGATCCTGTAGATTTGCCTAGGCTTCTATGCTGTCTTCCATTAGTTTTGCGACACTAGCCATGTTGTCTGATATTTTTGTTGCTGAAGCCTTGATATCCTGCTGGCGCTATTCTCGGACCTCTGGAGGAGTCTCGGGGGGAATGCGCAGTTGAAGTTCTGCAATCTGTTGCTGATATTCTATCTTCATCTGTTCCAATTCACTGTGGGACTGCTGGGCATAGTTTTTCATCTTAACAATCTTCTTCTTTGGTTCCTCTGTTTCCTGTATGTCGGAGTCAGACAGACTCCGACATGCCTCATCCAACGCTTGCAGTAGCGTAGTTGTTGTCTGCTCGGCCTCTTTCTTCTGTTGCTCAATCTCTTGTAGGCGTGCGGCGGAAGTTTTGTTTTGCTTGATGGATTCTTCCAGTTGGATTTGTGACACTTGAGCTCGGGTATGGAGCTCCTTTGTAATCGCGAGCTGTCGGAGGTGCAACTCTGACATAGGTATCTTTGTATAATCAAGCTCTGCAGTTATATTTGTCGGGGGTCGAGAATCGATGTCAGGCTGCATCAGAGTTGCACTTGAAACCTGTCCCTGGGGAGCCCTAAGTGGCCATTGCCTACTGTCCTGCTGCGGGGTTTCCATAGTGCTTCTTGCCGCAGTGCTGGGTGCTAGTTTTGCGATTAGCTCTTTTAACTCTGATACCCTGGTTGCGAGACCTGCGAGGCTGGCAAGATGTAGCTCCGCAAATTCAGACCATTTTTTAGTAAGCACCAACGTAGATTGTTCAAGAGCATGCTCTAGTGCACTCATCGTGACAGAGGCTTCCTCCTCGATATCTTTATCCTTTGATGCCTTTACCTTTTTGCGAGGCTGCGGCTTGGTTACCTCGGCTACTTCGGGTGACTTGCGCTTCGTCGGTGGGGTAGGATCTGTTATGGTCTTGACCGATTCCTCATCCTGCTCATCCTGCTCATCCTGTTCACTATCACCACCCTGGTCATTATCATTTATCTGGGAATCACTTGGATCTTCGCTATCTTCCAACGGGCTTTGCTGCTGCGCCTGACTAGTACCTGCGCCAATATTGATAGCTGGAGGAACCGGAATAGAAGGTTTTTTTCCTAAATCTTTCAGCCATTCAGCCGGCCATTGCTGAACGATCCGCTGGATATCTAGCTCAGTGACTACATACGGTAATTTGAAACATTGCCATTGAGGATCTGCACGAGCTTGAAGGAAAACATGATGCATGTCAGCGCTAAAGTGTGCGATCCCCTCGTACTGAGAGAACACCTCGTTGGTAAGGCGAGGTGTTCGCACTATCTCATAGTGAAGGCTCATAGCATAGAATACGAACACAGTGTTCGTCATCTGTTGAGTTTCCTTATCTGTGGATACCCAAAGGGAGGCATACCTTGCTGCTCCCGGTGTGCCGGGGTTTATTTCGGCAAACTGAGCTTCAGTGGGTTCTTTCCATCCAACTAATGCAATAAGGATTATGAGCCATGAATAATGAAAAGGTCTACCTTTTTCTTGCGCATCGCGAGCATCCTCCAAAAACTCCTTCGCAAGATAGCCAGCCCAATTATAAGTATACCCCTCGGCGCAGTTCATAGCAATCCTGATAACCGGGGCAGGAACTTCAGTTGGCCTGCATTTTCGTATAAGTTTGCAGGCTAAGAGTTTAGCGGAAAACCGAATGGGTTGTGCCCGAATCGCGGAAGTATGATACCCTCGTTTCCCTTTTGTCAGGCCAAACCGCTCCTTCATGGTTTGCGCGAGCTTTGTGTCTTCATGTTTGGACGG
>LPNX010171187.1:278553-289379 GCA_001517045.1 Pseudotsuga menziesii
GTGAACAGGTGGTAAGTATGGTGGTCGTGGCGGCGGAATATTCTCACTTCCCCTGGCCAGGGCCTGGGCGGAACCAGAGGGCTCCATGGGATGAGCTGCTGATGTTTGCCCTGTTTGTTGTGGTCGGTCTTGGTTGCGTTTGGTGCGAATTTCAGCTCTAGACTTTTTCCTGGCAGACCGTGTCTGCATCGGCCGTGGTGGTGCTGGGGGAGTGGCTTCACAGTGAGCGATGGCAGGCGGCCGAATAGAGCAGGTGATCAGACCCTCTTGCTCGAATTCTTGGACCAAGGCGTCAATCTCACGTTCAGTGGTCATGGGTTCACTCACAAAGCTTAAAGGAATACAGAATGTGATTCTTCCTATCTTAGGGATCTTCTTATACACACTAGCAATCAAATCGGGGAGGACAGTGCATTGAAGGCACCAAATCGGATGAAAATCTTGTCCTTGCGGGACGTAATTGCCAGTACCGGTCTTAGTACAGTCATTTAAAGCACTTAAAATCCTGCCGCCGCCAAACTGGTTACCTCCCAACGGTCGAATTTTAGGCCTCGAAACATTTTCAGTCTACGGCAGAAGCATGGTCGCAGCCTCGGGGCGATAAGAAACTGCGGCCCAATAGTGCGCTGCAACCCAACCCGGTAATATCCGCGATAGGATGATTAAATTTGAGGTGTGAGCGTCTTGGCTCTGCCCCTGAAACTTACGTCGCATGTCTTGAGCTTGTCTTATAGATGTGGTGCGCGCGACCTTCTGGTAGGTTCTCCGTCGGAGCTGAATTTTTGTAGAGTCGGCCCCCCATGCTGTGGTAGCGCCTATTGTTATTTCCAGATGCTGGATGTTCTAAGACTGAGGTACTTGGTCTGGCATCCGCAGAAGAGTTTGTCCAAGGTCTGTCATCCCGACCTGGGCAGGCAGTGCTCGAGGCTGTGCTCTGAGGCATCGAAGAGACTGAGTGATCTGTGCGCACCTATGACCATGTAGCTCGTACAGTCGTTGCTGCCAATTCTCCAGACCATCGTCTGAATCAGACATGCAGGAGCTATCACATTGCCAATCCATTACACCATCAGTATTAGGTTCGACATAATCTGCATCTGTGGCTGTGATGTTATAGATGTGGTCTAAAGTATCCTGCTCCCCTTCATCTCTGAGTGGTTCTGTATATCTCTCTCCTTGGGATGGATCGAGGGGTATAATAACGCGCAGACCATTTCCTTCGAAGGTCATCTGCCGCCTTTTAAGGTTGATGACTGCAGCATTGGCCATGGCCCACTCAATTCCCAACAAGGCTGGGTAAGGGTTGCTGTCATCAATGATCTCAATAACTTCAAAATCTGCCAGAGTACTAACCCCATCAATGTCGATTGGGACACTAAGAAGTCTCCCTAGCGGTACAATCCTTTGCTGGTTAGCTAGTCGCAGCTGTATAGGTGACCAAACCAGGGAAGGCGTTCCCATTTGTCCCCACGTCTGCTTAGGGAGGACATTGACGTCTGATCCCAGATCGAGGATGACGTCAGTCATATCATATTCTCCTATCTGAACATTCAACCTCATTTCCCTTCCCGTTCGTCGGACACGACTAACAGTTTTCTCCTGATCAATTCCTCTCTGATGGTCTGTGACAGCAAGAACTTTTTGCAGCTCGTTTAGAGCGTTCTGATTGCGCAAGAGTTTCATACAACTCTGCAAGAAAGAAGATAGTGTACTTACTTTATCCGTCGAAGCCCCCTGTAGCTGCAACGCCTGCTGGTGTTGCTGCGCAGGTATGTCTACGGCGCCATCAACATTAGCGCACCGGACCTCCGGGACTGGTGTGGTATCCTTCGCCGGTCCAAGGCCAGGGCCTTTTTTTCAGACCTGTTGTGGGCTCATTGTGGTAGGTTGTCTTGGCGAGTCTTGAGTATGTGTCGTAGCTCCACTCCGGGTGACCACATTGAGGGCTGGGGCAGGTCTTTGTTCCACGGAAATCAACTGAATACTTGAGGTAGGGCTACGGCTATTTTCCTGTATCTTTGCAAGGAGCTGAGGACATTGTTCAATGACGTGATCTACTGCGCGGAAATACCGACATGTCGTAGTGGGGTTTCGACAGTCGCGGGCCAAATGACCAGCTTAGTTACAATTGTAACACACAACCTGGCCTCTACCTCTACCGGTCATTCCACCACGGCTGCGACCACCAAAAGCACCTCTGCCGGGGTTGCCACTTCGGTATCCATAACCATCATTATTCTGGTTTTCATTGTGGACTCGGTAAGCATCAGAGGTGCGTTCTCGCATAAGGTCATAGCTGCGACATTCTTCTTCGTTATGGCCAACAGACTTACAAAACTGGCAGTAGGGGTTTTTGGGAACTGGGACATATCTCTGGAGAAGAGGGCAGTGCTCAGGGCGGTGCTGGCCAGGGGTGCGGCAAATCTCACAATATATCACACCGGCATTGACTTGGGTGGGCGCGCCCACGGTAAGATAAGTTCGGATCATGGGGCACTGGTCCCTATCGTGACCCTCGGAGCGACATTGCGTACACCAGACCTCCTCTCGACTGGTTTTAGCTTTCTTCATGTCACGAAGTTCCAGGGCCATTGCTGCCAGTTGTGCTTGGATTTGAGCAAGACCAGAATTGTCTCCGACGGGAGCGGTTTCTAGCTTCATTGCGATTTCCAGAGCCTCTTGCTGGTCAGCAACCTTCTGTTGCATGAGCGGTGTTCTGATATGCGGTAGTAACACAGCAATAAACCATTCCTTGTACTGCGCAGGACTAATAGTAAAGCTTACTTGGTCTAATAAGACTTTGAATCTCTGGTCGAAGTCCCACACGGATTCTCCGCGCCGTTGTTGAATCTCTTTGAGTTCGGTGATGCTCTGTGATTCTGATTTCGGTTTCTTAAATTCCTTAATGAGGGCGGCTTTGATTTCATCCAAACTGGGGTGCTGAGTACTGGAGAATTTCATGAACCAGGTCAGAGCCCGGTCGCGAAAGGAAGTAATAAGCTGTGCAGTTCTCATATCCAGGTCAGTAATACTCTTCGCGTTCCAGACGGCCTCACACAAAAACCAGAACTGTTCTGGGTCTTCTGATCCCGTGCCTTTGAAAATGGGCAGCTTAATGTCATCAGCTAGGTGGGCCATGTTGGGTTTGGGAGGTTGAGGAGGAGGGCAGGTCGTTGACGGGGGGGGGTTTACGGGGTTAGGTTGACCTCTGGACGGTATACTTGGACTTGGTTGCCGGACACACTGCGGCCGAACTTTAGGGGTAACAAAGCGACGCTGGGGTGTAACAGGAGGGTGTCCTTCGGGGTCGGATTGTGAAGGGCTGTCAGGGGGAAGTGCGGTGGTCTGTCCTGAAGAGTAGGATTCAAAAGTGCGTTTGTACCGTTGCTCACTTTGGGGCAACCCCGTTTGCGCGTCGCAGGTATTTTCTCTTGCAAACATATGTTAGTACTAGCAGTCTGACTCAAATAATAAGATGCCCTTTTCAACTAATAGTATTTTAATCTTTAAGCTTAAGGAATTTAAAAACTTACCACGGGGCCCTTTAAAGAATTGTCGTTCAGCGTCACTGAAAGAAGTGCTTGTATCAATGGCAAACTCTGTCACAAAGGTCTCCAACGTTCGCGTCGTCCAGAATTCGACAGCGCGAGAGATCTCGTTATTCACGTTTTGCACAAGGTTGACCCTTGCGGGGGTCCACGCAGGAATCCGTTGAGTTTGAAAGTTCGTCCTTCTTTCTGTTAACCTAGACAACCACTGGTGCAACTCTATATGGAAACGACCAAAGAAATTTTCATAAGTATCACAAAAAACATACCGTTGTAAAAATTCACTTGCGCTTCGACACGGGTTCGTATTTTCTTGCTACGCGAATTGCAAACAGGTCTCAGCGAACCAATCACTGATGTCCTTCACCGAGGGCCGCCAGAACATAGCCCTTGTGGTACAAGGTAAACTCCTCGTGAGAAGGTACTGAGTTCAACCGGCAACGGAACCAATTTGTTGGGCACATGGGCAGACCCGGGTTAACGCTTTATACGTCGCACCAACAAAAGACCCACAGTGTTGGCCCTTTCGGCAACAACCTGCGCGCAGGTTGCAGTCTCACCCGAAACAGCAATGGGGTGTCGCAGAATCAGGTTTCTGCATGCAGAGAGGGGGATTACTGTACCTTAGCCTTTCTAAAGAATTATCATTCAACTTCCTGTTAACTTATCATTCACATATAACTTCACAGCATAATAAACAAACCAAACTTGCATAACCCACTACAGGGAATCCACAGCGAAGCTTAGTACTAGCAGAGATCTTATATTATCAGATATATTCAGTTTAATGCATGAAAATGACAGAAACAGAAACAACACAACAAAACCACAACACCAAATATAACGTGGTTCACCCCCAGTGTAGGGGCTACGTCCACAAACTGCGTTTTATTCCTCTTTCCTCAAAACCACAGTTTATCTGCGCACTCAGCTGCAGATTCCTTCAGCTCTTAACAGCCGTGCACACAGCAGCAGGCTTCTGCGCACACAGCTGCAGATCTTTCTTTCTTCCTTACAAAACCCCTCTACGCACACAGCTGCAGAGGTCGTCCACGCACACAGCTGGGACTTGTCCTTTCCTTACAAAAACCAACCTTACTTCGCCTTATCTTTCTTTACATCAAAAAGCCTAACCTATCCATTTTCCATAAGCGCTTATTTATACTGCGCAGTTTTACAAAAACCATGGTATTAAACCATGGGCACCCACAAAAACCCTAAACCCTGAATTTAAACCATGGGTTTATTACAAAAAGAGAGGGTTTTGACTTACCCTGACACCTCTAAGACTATTTTGACCCATAGCTCCGCTTACAAATTTCCTAACTAACCACGGAGTTACCCAATATGGGGTATGCGCCCCAACAGTAAGTAATTGTTAAGTGAGGCTGACTTGTTGGAGGGGGAATAAAGTGAACGAAAGAATATAAATATAAGTGAGGCTCTCCTCATTTCTACACAATACACACTCACTCAAATGGGGTGCATGAGTGAGAGAGGAAGTTCTCACACAGGTGAGAGAGAGAACAACTGTTGGAGATCATGTTTTCTGTCTTTGGGTTTTACTGCTGCCATTGGTGCTCATTCTATCTCTGAGGAAGTTGCAAGGTTTTCTCCTTTATGGTTTCCTGAGGAAAATTCTTTGTGTCTCTTGTCTCTTTTGATTATTGTTGTGCATGTTATTATTTCAAATAAGATCCTAAGATCATATTGCTTAAATGATAAAAAACTAACATGGTATCAAAGCTAACCTGAGAAGAAGACACTGTGCAACCGTGGAAGCTAGGGATTCTTAATTTTTGGGTCTCTCTCCATAATTCATCAGAAAAAGGATGCTAGGCTAACTCTCCATTGAAGGGTGCATCTTTTTGTCGAAGCAGAATTTGATTCCTGGCATTTTCAGTTTTTGTTGCGGAAAATTAGGGATTTTTACAGAAGACGAATTTTTGAGTGAGCCTAGCATAGGATTGCTCTCCTCATAAAAATGGAAGTTTAGAGACCAAGGTCAAGATTTTTGGTTGGGTAAAACTACGGGAAAGTCAAACCCTAATTTGACCCTATGCCTGAAAAACCGTAAAATACTAAAACTGGTAGTTTTGGTACATTCGCTATATCTTGGGATTGAAGAAGTCTAAGAGGACAAAATTTTCATAGGCCGAAGATAAAACCCTGATGTACCCTGTGTAAACATTTCAGCCTCAGATTCACTATATTCTGGGAGATATGATTCCTCCAAATCAAGGTTCTAGCCTCTTTCAAGATTCATCCCTAAACAGGACACCTAGGGAGAATTGCAATATCTCGGGATAAAAATATCCAAATGAAATTTCACAAGATGTTCCATATAGGGCACGTACTTTGATTTTGGTGGTAAAAATTTCTAACCCTAATGATGAAACAGGGACACATGGAAGTCCGTACAAGTTCTCTGTGCTGAACAGTCCTGAAATAAGTCACATTGGGAAAACTCTCATAAGTCCCAATTGGTGAAACCAATTCTGGTCAAACCTATGGTTTTGGAAATAGGATAGATGAGGTTACCTTATCATGAAATTTTAGACACATAAGAGTAGTACTATCAGAGATACCGTAGAAACAGTATCAGGCATTTCTGTATAAGAAATTGGAAAACTAGGGCTTCCTGTTCCAGGAGCTTCCCTCCACTGTTTTCAGAAAAAGAGTACATTGGACAGCTCGCCTTGAAGAGGTCTATCTTTCTATCCAATCAAATCTTAAAGATTCCAAGTTTTGAAAATTAGGGTTTCTCTGACAAACCCTAGATCAGCCAACTCTGGAATTATGACGGACACCTCAAATCGGTAAGATCTAATCTTTTGCTATTTACAGTTGAGGTTCTCATTTCAAAATGACTAATCACACCAGCTTGATGACAAGCTTGGTGAGGATGACAACTTCCAAGCATGGAAGTATTGGATCTCACTTGTTCTTGAAGAAAATGAAATTGGACACCTACATAAGTGGAAAGGTTCCAGTTCCAAACAGAGATGAGGCTAAGGCTAGAGCCAAGAGAATCATTGCAGATTCTATTAAAGATCATCTCATCCCTCATGTGTCATCCCTGAAGACACCAAAAGGAAGTGTTTGATGCTATGAGGAAGCAGTAGAAGAAGAATAAGAAGGTGTGATAGCCACCTTGAATGGCCTCTCAAGATCATGGGATTCATTCATTCAAGGAATGTGTGCCAGAAGGAACTGATTACTTTCAGCACTCTGGGAAGAGCGCACACAAGAAGAAGCTCGACTCAAATAAGAGAAGAGAAGATGATGAAGCTGAAAGAAGGAGTCTACCGACGAAACAAATAAAGATAAGTATTCAATTGTCATTTCATGATATTGTTTTGTTATGCATTTGTTTATATTTAGTTGATGTATTGTGCATGATAGAATGTTTGCATTAATGACAGTATACTACTAATATGCATGTGATGGGTAAGTAGTTCAAGGTGCTATACAACTCTCCATTGCTACTTATCTAGAATCAAAACCTCTTTGCTGACATATTGGATTAGTGCACAATCTCAATGATGTCTTGGTAGAGATGGAAGGCATCTAGAAAAGTTTCCGTGAGATATGGATGAATGTTGTATTGGCTAAAATAGTTGCATGATTATATCTTTATGCATAAGAATTTACCATTATGAATATGCATTATAAAATGTTTCTAATCATACAACTGGTGCATTTGACTTGTAGGAAAGATCGCGTACAATCAACTACAAGAAAAGAAGGATGAGACTTGTTCCGAAGAACAAGTGATGATAGTTCAAGGTTCACTCTAATAATCCAAAATGAAGAATAATGACTAGAATGCGATGTCAAAGACCTGAAGGGAAGTCTGTAGTATCTTCCATATGGATCTGCGAGATCCAACATGCAGTAGATGGCAACATCGTGGGATACAAGGCAAGATTCGTAGCATGAGGGTTCTCATGGAAAGAAGGCATAGACTACAAAGAGACATTTGCAGCCACTAGAAGTTAAGACACGTGACAGGCAGAATCATGTGTGCAAATGAAAGAAGGCCTTGTACGAGCTCAGAAGACACCCATGGGATAACACATACATGTGGAGCTTGATGAAGATCTTAACCTTCACTATAAGGTTGAATATGAAATCCTATAGAGGATGACAAGCTCACAGATGGGTGCAAGAAGAACTTTTGAAAAGGTTCAAGATAGAGGATCTTGGTATCCAGTGACCCTAGATGGATACATAGAATGTTAGTAGCAGAGGAAGCTACTTGTCACTCCGGTACAGAATGTTTCAATGCATAGAGTACGAAAAACAGAGGGAGTATGATGCTCCTCTTCAGAGGGAGTGACTGTAGAATATCCTGAGGTTCGACATGATACAACAGGATGGATAGCTTACGAATGACTCTAGGATTTACTAAGAGTAAATAGGATTCCAACCTTTGCTTCAAGGTTGAAGGCGAAAGACCAGTGATGCTCCTATTATATGTCGATGACTTATTCTTGACAGAAAAGAGGAACTCATTAAAGTTGCAAGAAGGAGACTTGCTGCCGAGTTTAAGATGAAGAACTTGAATACGATGCACTACTTTCTAGGCATGTAGGTGTGGCAGAATGTAGATGAAATCTCCCTAGGTCAAGGGAAGTATGCAATAGATATCCTGAAGAGGCTCAGGATGGTGGACTACAAGGCCATGACCACACCTATGGCATCGAACCTGAAGCTATTAAGTGATGCTTCATCAGAGACGGTTTATGCTACGATGTATCGTCAGATGATTGGTTCATTGATGTACCTGACGGATACGAGACCAGATATTTTCTTTGCTGTGAACACATTGAGACATGTTCACCTGATTGCTGCAAAGCATATTCTGAGGTACCTGAAGGGTACAGTTGATATTGGGCTCAAGTATGAGGCGAATCATAATATTAACCTGGAAGGTTATGTGGATTTGGATTGGATAGGCAGTGCATTTGATAGGAAGAGCACTTCAGGGTGCTGCTTCAGTATGGGATCAGGTGTGATCTCTTTGTTTAGCAACAATTTGTCCTGCGTGGCACTGAGTACAGTGGGGGAAAAGTATGTTTTCACTTGTTCATATATTTGGGAGGTAGTATGTTTCTTTTGAAAACTACTATTTGATTTGATTGATCTGACTTTCATTTTTGTATGATGCAGAGAGGAGGAGTGAAGCTCTAGTATGTGATCCATATTCTAATCTCTCAAAAGAGGGAGTTCTAGAATAGCCAGTGAGATAGGTTGTCTGAGCATAAAATCCTCACGAAGCTCGAAGGTGGCTCAGGCATAAACGGTCTTGTAGGTTGTCCTCGAATGTAATCGTTCCTAGCGAAGCTCGCAAGTTATCCTTGGACGTAATAAGCCCTGATGTGATTCTATGCTAGAAATGGCCAAAGTGAAGTTTGAGTACATCAGGGAGAAGCTTGGTGTTATAGCTCAAAATGACACATCTCTTCATGTGACCACTTTCCCATGATTCCATCGCATGTCGACATTTCCATGACAACACTTCATGAAAGTCATTGAAAAAACACCTAACTTGGAGGACCCATATATTGAATTTTGTAACTCTGTTTGACCTCATCTCTACATCGTTGGAAAGGTATTTCAGTTAGCTAAAAGTTTGTAGAAGACACCAAAGTCCGAAAATGCCCAGAAATACCCTAAAAATGATTTTTTGATGTGTACGTGACTTTCCTTAAGGAAACCCGCGTATGTACATGAGTTGCTATATATAATAGTTAGGTATGCCTTAAATACATGACTTTCTGCACTGCAACCCATGTATACCTCCTCGTGTACACAACTGTTGTCTCTACAACCCGCATATGCCTCCTGAAAATGTCAAAAAATTACGTATTTTGAAATTTGGGTAGTTTGGGTAGTTATGCAACTAACTCCTTCAGTTGTAACTACTTTGTCTTCGACCCTAACTCTTCATTAAGCATATAAATAGAGGTAGGGAGGTCCATGAGAGGAGACTTGAATCTTTGCATCATTATGCTGGAGGAATTGGGACTCTCTTTGCCCACACCTTTTCCCTGGTGATCATCCCCTTGTGTTGCAGAGCTTGGAGGCTGAGTTCCTTGGAGAAGAGAAGTAGCAGAACCAAATCAAGGTTTCGTGAGGTGCCGAACTTGGAGAGAAGGTATATTTGTACTTGTTTTCAAGATTAATAAAGATGTGATGTCCTTCTTCTTCCCAAATCAATGTGTCTTGTATATTGAATCTATGATTATGATTATATGATGTTATTTATCAGATTATGTTTTCATGTTTCATTGAATATAATCTCCTTTCATATAGTCTATTTGGTTTGAGGAAGGTATAATTCGTTTTGCAGGTCTCTTGAAGCAAGAGAAGCGAGAGGAGCAAGAAGAGGATTGAAGGAAAGCTTGGATCAACCTTCATTTGGCTAAGGTATGAACCATTCTAATCTCTGAATATTGTTTGTATTTACTTGCAAAACCATTTGCATCCACCTTTCAACCCCAATACGTTGATGGCCTCTTAAACCCTAGCCATAGGAAACTTTCCTTTACAACAGAACTAGGGACTTTGTTGGGAGAGCCTTGTCTATTTGGGGTTTCTCTATGTTTCTTTCAATATTTTGCATTGTTTCAGGTCCTTCTTGCCACTTAGAAACACTTTATAAGTCTGATAGCACACTTCCCCTGCCTTCTTAAGGCAGTTTTTGACCTTTTTGGGGGATTTTTTCCACCCATACACGAGTTGCAGACTGAACAGTCGCGTGTATGGTTTGGTACACATGAATTTCTGTACTGTCAACCCACGTATGATACGTGACTTGTTAGTGGTACAACCCGCGTGTGATTGTACCCGCGACTTGTTGTATTGTCAACCCACGTATGACATGCGACCTATTAGTAGTGAAACTCGCGTATGCCCCTTTAAACTATGTTTTTTCCTCATTTTTGTGGTTTTTTCTATTGTTGTGGGCTGTTTGGTAGGCCTTTTGGTGTCCTTTGCAAGTGCATGACTCCAGGGAGTTAGTTTCATCCCTTTTGGTTGTTCTTTATCTATGTGGTAAGCCTTTTTATAGCATTAGGGTTTGCTCTTTTCCTTTTCTCCCACCCCCTTTGCTTGGCATGATTTTTGGCTTATGTTTCTGGTTAGCCTCTGTTAGTGATCTTTGTCTGAGCTCAGAAGCTTGTTGGTGTTTGTTTCCTTCTTCTTTTGTTGGTTAACTTCACCATGCCAAAATAGTTGACTTGTCTTTTATGCAAGCCTTCCTTCCAAGTA
>LPNX010171187.1:289413-384851 GCA_001517045.1 Pseudotsuga menziesii
AGTCTATTTGGTCGTTGTATAGCAAAGTTCCTTTTGCTTTATTCTTGTTATCTGCATACATTTAGTTTGTAGGTAGCTTTTCTTTTTCATTTATAAAAGAAAAAGAAAAAAAAACACATGTTTGCTTTATATGCATGTAGATTAGGTTTTTAGTTTAGATTGCATGGCATATCATTGTTTTTGAAAAAAATAAAAAGAATTTGTTCTTTTGTGGCTTTCAAATTTCTATTTGAAAAAGAAAAAGAGAATAGTTTTTTCTTTTTGCATTTCATTTCTCTTTGTTTAGTAATTTTGTTTCAACTTTGAGTCAAAATACCACATAAGTTTCATGCCATTTACCCTTTGACTAAAAACAACCCTTAAAATCAACAATATAATTTAAAAATTATTAGTAAGTTTTATTTTATAGGGTCATACACCAACTAGCTCAGGCTAGACTTGTGGATTAGGGAGTTTTAACTCTCCACAAGTATAAAATTTTAGACGTAGTTTTCCAATCACTAGGTAAACCCTTTTCTACGTTGATTGTATCTGGGAAGCTCCTCTCAAATAGGAGTTAAGCACGAGGCCGCATGGAGACTTGGACTGAGGAGATAACCCTTTGATTCCTTGTCAAAACATAGACCAAGGTTTTTGCTCATTTGGGGATTCTGTCTTAGACAGGGTTTTGGGCTTTGCTACCCTTCCCATGCGTACAAACCAGGCTTGCAACTATCCCCCCAGATTCTCAATATAGTTAAGGTAGCCTTTAGTCTCTTTGACGTCTAGGGTTCATACACAAGTACACCGAAAGGCTATCATTAGGGGAATTTTGAGGTCTAAAATGGGCCTCCAAACAAAAAAAGTACAATCAAAATCAACTTTAAAAGAACCAATCACATTCCAGAGAAAGACATCATCGCTTATAGTTGAGGTGGCATTGCTTGAGTTAAAAGGTATTTACTTGTCAAATTCTAAATGGTGGATACAAACTATAGTTAACTACACTCATAATGAAAAAAATAGTTATACATTAATTTCCAATATGATATTTATATACTTAGTACTTCTAAGTACTTATAAAATAAAGTACTTTTTTATATAATTAATATTTTAATATAAAATATATTATTAAAAACAAAAATAAATTTCGAATTTAAACTCCCATTCATTCCATTCATACTTGCGTACTTCACATAATAAATATGTAGTACTCGTATAAAAGTTATATAATACAATATAATAAAAATAAAACTCATATCAAATTTATATAATATAATAAAAAGTACAACTCATGCAAGTACATAAGCACTGAATATGTTTCAAACTTACGAGTACTTGTATGACGAATATGTGGGAGCATTAAACTTATATAAAATATTATATAAGTTATGAGGTAGTTATAAAATATTATTCAAGTTTTAATTCATATATATATATATATATATATATATATATATATTGGTTATAATATCATAGAATATAATATTGTTATAAAAATTAATTTATTAAGTTGTATATTTATGATAAGTAAATATTGATATAAATTTAAATTTTAAATATGTATAGATTTAACTTTTAGGTGATTTAAATTAAATAATATTAACTATAGTTATTTGTTTTTAAATTTTAATTTATCATTTTTTTTAATCTTATAATTATAAATATAAGTTTAAAATGTTTTTAATAAATATAAGTAAAATTGGATTATATATATATATATATAACTTTAACTTAAGTTTATAATTCGAAAGTAAAGTATCTTACTTTATTTTATTTATTAGTATTTTTGTTTGGTATATATATGTACTAAAAGTACTCATATTTCTAGTCATATCAAAGATATTTTTTTATTAATTTTATTTCTAAACATCTTTTCAATTTAACTCAACCATAGTTACATAGATTGTAGTGCAAGTGGTGAGTTGTAAATAAACCTTCCCCACAAAATGACTAACTCATATTATTTTATTATATCTCTTATGTCGCCCATTTTAGACCTCAAAATTCCCCTAATGTTCTGGTTGACCTTGGGCAGGCTTGGAAGGTAACCCCGGTAGAAGGTGTGGGAGGGCGGTGAGTGATTCCTACACTTGTGCCTAAGAACATCTACATGGACTCCAAGAAACTGTCTATCAGCTTTGTTTTGGAAAGGATATCTTATACCTGTTTGTATGTTTGGCTTTAGGAATTTCAGTGAGTACTTTGTGGTTTGTCTGTACATAGTTTTCCTTCAGGTGTGTGCTTTGTACTTTTGGTTGCTTGTCAAACTCAGACTTTGTCTCCTAGTTTGAAAATATGGCTAACACCCCTTTGAACACCAAACAAGAGATCCCCATGCTGGGAACTCCTTGTACTATTCCTCTCACGGGGAATGTTGGTGTTCCCTTGATGGCCACCATGAATCTACCTGGATTCACCTTAGGGCTACCGGTGTGGTTGTTTTCCACTCCAACTGTCCTGAATGCTCCTAGTTGATTCTCCTCCTCTTTCTACCTCATGCGGTGAAAGTACTGATACTAGTAACCGACAGTCTAAAAGGAGTAAAAGAAAGAGGAATAGGAATAAGGCACATAAGAAAGGGGGCACCCGTTCAACCTCTGTAGGTCAAGTTGAACCTCAC
Organism: Pseudotsuga menziesii; assembly: GCA_001517045.1. Classification (NCBI taxonomy): domain Eukaryota; kingdom Viridiplantae; phylum Streptophyta; class Pinopsida; order Pinales; family Pinaceae; genus Pseudotsuga; species Pseudotsuga menziesii. The sequence goes on from LPNX010171187.1 coordinate 292,016, forward strand.
CACCCAGCCTCTGTAGTTCATGCTGGGGGCAACCATCTAACCTCTACAGGTCATGTCGGATCTAAGCACTCAACCTCTGCAAGTCAAGTTGATCTTCACCATCCAGCCTCTGTTGATCATGCTGGTGGGATCCTTCCAACCTTTCCAGGTCATGTTGGATCCAGTCACTCAGCCTCTGTGGTTCATGCTGAGGGCACCCGTTCAACCTCTGATGTTCAAGTTGAACCTCCCCATCCAACCTCTGCAAGTCATGTTGGATCCATCCACCCAACCTCTGAAGTTCATGATGGGGGCACACACTCAACTGCTGCAAAGCATGTTGATCCTCACCATTTAGCCTCTATTGTTGATGTTGGTGGTTCCCGTCCAACTTCTGCAACCCATGCTGGACCCAGTATCTCAGCCTCTGTAAGTCATGCTGGGGGCATTCTCTCAGCCTCTGTGGTTCATGCTGAAGACAATCTGTCAGCCACTGCAAGTCATGTTGACACTGTTGAAAAGAATTCCCGTTCAAAACACAAGCCCAAGTTTCCTTGTAAGCTTTGTGAGGGATACCACCTTACTTATAAATGCTCTTCTATCGCGGAGGTGCAAAGAGTTTGGTTTCATGGTCATCCCATTTTAGTCAGGTTGGACCCGGTTACCTAGCCTCTGGTGGTCATGCTGGTGGCAAAATATCAACCTCTATAGGTCATGTTGAGAGCAAATAGTCAGCCACTGTTAGTCATGTTGACACCGTTGAGAAAACTGGTCATTCGAAGTGCAAACTTAAGTTCCCTTGTAAGCTATGTGAGGGAGATCATCTTACTCACTAGTGCCCTGCTATCGCAGAGGTGCGAAGAGTGTGGTCCGAGACTCAAGAATTTTATTCTCCTGAACAACCTATAGTTTCTCAACAACCTACTCAACCTTTGGTTGATCAAGTGGTCGAACCAATCTCATATTTGGTTGATCCCACTCTTCTTTCGGAGAGTGATCCTAATGTGATTGAACCAATGTCATCTTTGGTCAATCCCACTCTCCCTTCAGAGAGTGACTTTCATGAAGCGGTTGAATCAAATTTAGTATCGATCAATCCCACTCTTCCTTTGGAAAGTGAAGTGTTTGCTAGTCACATTTTCTTCATTGCCAATTAAGAACTTACTAAACAAGGGGGCACTGAAATCGCTTTAGATCAACCCCCACCAAGCTCTCGGATTGCTTCCTTTGATTGGGATAGCCTAGTTGAGTCGTGCTTTCCTTCTGATGCACCTTTTCAGATAAAGGTCAAAGTTGAACCATACACGATTGCTCATTGTATTGCTGATGAAGGAGCCTCAGTTAGTATTTTGTCTGCTCATGCTTGATGAGGCATGGGATCTCCTAGCCTTGTGTCAACTGCTATTCAGTTACTGGCATTTGATAGAAGAACTTGTATAGCCTTGGGAATTCTTTCTCAAACACCTGTTACTTTGGGTGGGAAGACCGTCTTAGTTGACTTCATGGTGATAGAAGACCCCTTGGACTTCAATATGCTCCTTGGATGTGATTATGTCTATGCCATGCAAGCTGTGGTGTCAACATTCTTTAGTGTGATGTACTTTAATCATGGAGAAGAAATTGTCACTATCGATCAGTTGGATTTTCTTGATCCGTCTCCTGACCCAACTAGGGACCAGGTCTTTCCTTTATTAATTCCCAGTGTTTCTGTAGACACTACCCCGCCATAGGTGAGGTATGTGGCCTCATGTCCTTTACGTTCAATTGCTACTGAGAAGCAGCCTCTGTTTTCATGCTTACCTTCTTGGGACTTGGTCCCAGCATTTGAACAGGTGAGTCATCCTATACAGACTATGGAGCGTGTTCTCCACTCTGTTTATCCATTTGAAAGTTTAGACATGTGTCCTATCTCAGATGATCTCCTTCCTTCGGATGGAGTCTTCCTAGAGTCTTTGATACTGTCTGATCTTCTATTGGATGTTCGTTTAGTTGTGCCTAAGTCTAAACCTGATTTTCCTAGTAATCATGACCTTTCTTCTTATGTTGGTCTTGTTGAGTCTTTTGACTCTTCCTTTGAACAACAAGTCAGTGATCCTGATGAGTTTGATTTTTCTTATGAATTTTTCAACTCCTATGATATTGAGTTTGTTCCTGCAGACTCCATATCCCTTGTTGATTTTTTCTCTCCTTCTGAGGTTGATCTTATTGATTATAAACCCTCGGATCTTGGCACTATAGAGTCCTCTTTCATTGATTCTTCCTTGACTACATATTTTGTAGAAGATAGCAAAGCCGCATGTGTTTCTGCCAAAGTGACCTGCATATTTTAGTAGAAGATATTTTCTTTTGAATATGATTATGATGTTGTTGTTTCTTGGAGACAGTATTTTTAGTTGGATTCACAACTTTTTACTGGCCTTGTCTTGTTTTTTAAGCTGTAACTGCATTTTCATGTGCCCTGCTCGCGCTTATGATCCTGATGCCGAATTTCACGCTTTTATCTCATTGTATAAGCCCTCATCTTTGTTCTCATCATCGCTAAGCCTTGTATCATTTTTCCTTTGCAACTTGACACCCTTTACCTTGAGGAGACGTTCCCCGAGTGTCTTTACCTTGGTCTTGTTCCTTGCATTATGCATAGGTTTGTTCCTCACGCTTGGAACTAGTTTCGCTTGCCCCTGACACTTGTCTCCTTGCATTTAGAGCATTCTTTCTACTCTCCTTTGAGCTTGTTAAAAACAGTAAGGAGGGTGCAAGTTGACTTTTCCAGACTAGTTAAAAATTCACGGGAAAGATATTGAGTTTCTTTAGGCCCAAGTCTGACTCCTCAAAATAGACTTGACTGCCGAGTAAACTTGTCCATTTAGGCTCGTTAAGAATATGTGAATGGGCTTCCACATTGGTGGTAGGTTATCACTTTCTCGAACCATGTGGAATAATACGAGAAAGGAACACTCTCTTTTCTACGAAATTGAGAAGAGTATTCTCAGGCATAGGTTTATCACTTTTCCGGACCTGAGGGACTAAACTTACAAAAAAGGAACCCCCGGTATGAGCTTAGTTTTCTCTTTTTCGTGCTCTGGACCAAAACATGAAAAATATTTCGAGTGTACTTTATGTCTTTGTCATGCTCGTTAAACCCTAAAGAACAAAGCATCGATTTAATTGTTGTAAGACCCATTTCTCGTAATCAAATGGATCTTTCTGAGTGATCTTGCCTTCCTTCACACTCGTAAAACTCAGACTATATGCTGCTTTTGAAGGAGCATTGGGTAGGTGGTAATTTAACCTTTTTCGGACCTTCCTGACTAAGTACAAAAAAGGTGCACCTTTTCTTTTTCGGAAGTTAAGAAAGTTCTTCTTTGGTATGTTTTATACTTTTTCGGCCTCAAGAGACTAAATTGTACGAAAAAGCACCCCCCTGGAGTCTTCTTTGGAGTTTTCAGACTCTCTAAACTATGAAAACACCGTCGAGCATGAATCAGTGCTTTATCAAGCATTCTTCTGTCTTTTCTTCAAGCTTACCAAAAATGAAGATGGTCCCGAGTTTTCTTTCTTGGACTCGTTAAACCTTTACAAGAAAGAGGGGAAGGGAAGTTCATTCACATGTTTTTTACATCATGGCATCAAGTCTTATTTCCTTGAACAAAGCACCAATTTTGAGTCTATCAACAGTTGGGTCCTAGTATTTTGACGTTATCCTGATTCAGAGTTTCTTACTCCTCCAGTTGGTCTCTTTTCCAATTATATGGGGAATCTGTCAATGTCTCCTACATTGCAGATTTGTGTCATTGGTCCTTTTGTTTCAAAATCTACCTAAGTCACTTTTGTGTCATGCTCACTGTTCAAGGATTAAACCTTTATCGACCATTCTGCAGTTGCCTTGACCTTTTGTGTCGGTCATTCCCTGGTATTAGTTCATTACATCGTGTCTTCGACAGTCCTTGTCGTGAGATTCAGTACCAATTCCAGATCCAATTAGTATTTGACTTACCTCATGTTGGATGATGAAGGATGCCTTAATGCCTTCCTTCCAACAGATCTCTTCCTATCGACTGCAACACATCTTGCTCTGGGGATGATATTTAGAGTTTTATGACAGTACCTTGGGAATTGTTGTCATCAATGGAAATTTCCCTCGCTATTGGGTAGTGGGAATACCTTAATGTCTCATACTCGATGGATTCTTCAAGTGTTCGACTTCAAGTCCTTGTATTCACACTTGTTAGAATGTACTAGGTACCTTGGGGGCCATTTTGATTAATGGTGGTTTCCCTCGCGTTTGTTAACGGTTTTCATTATTGACTGGTAATCAAACAGTTTCCTCCATGTTCGACTTCAACTCCTTTATTCGCATGGTTAGGATTCGTACCTTTTTGGGCGGTTTGGATTGAAGACCTTGGGTCGACAGTAGCATTATCATTTTTTTTGCTATTGCCCAAGTTGTGCAAGACCTTGTTACATTTAATATGGAATTTTGCTCAGACATAGATCCACCTTGTATTTTTGTGGCTATGATCGATTGTCGAGTATGGATCCACCTTGTTCATTTGTGGCCATGACTCCTTTAGATTTGATATGGCGCCTTTTTTCATATTGAGTGACCATGATAGTTTCATCAGTTATACATATGTTGGATCCGCTTGTATATTTATGGCGATGATTTGTATATTGACTTGTATGTCCCAAAGATCAATTTTTATCTAACATTTATCTCTCTTTCAGGTACCTTTGTTCGAGCCTTTTGATGTTGGATTCTCTGCTCTCTCCATACTCAGCTGTTTTCTTTATAATGTATTTCAGCTATCGTCTTCCCCTCTAACCTCATACATTAAGGGGCATCTGTTATAGCTCAAAATGACACATCTCTTCCTGTGACCACTTTCCCATGATTCCATCACATGTCAACACTTCCATGATGACACTTCATGAAAGTCACCCAAAAAACACCTAACTTGGAGGACCCATATCTTGAGTTTTGTAACTCCATTTGACCTCATCTCTATATCGTTGGAAAGGCATTTCAGTTATCTAAAAATTTCTAGAAGACACCAAAGTCTGCAAATGCCTAGAAATACCCTAAAAATGAGTTTTTGATGTGTATGTGACTTTCCTTAAGGAAACCCGCGTACGTACGCGAGTTGCTATATATAATAGTCGCGTACACCTTAAATACGTGACTTTCTGCACTGCAACCCACGTATACCTCCTCGTGTACGTGACTGTTGTCTTTGCAACCTGCATATGCCTCCTGAAAATGTCAAACAAATACGTATTTTGAAATTTGGGTAGTTTGGGTAGTTATGCAACTGACTCCTTCAGTTGTAACTACTTTGTCTTCGACCCTAACTCTTCATTAAGCATATAAATAGAGGTAGGGAGGTCCATGAGAGGAGACTTGAATATTTGCATCATTATGCTGGAGGAATTAGGACTCTCTTTGCCCACACCTTTTCCCTGGCGATCATCCCCTTATGTTGCAAAGCTTGGAGGTTGAGTTCCTTGGAGAAGAGAAGCAACAGAACCAAATCAAGGTTTCATGAGGTGCCGAACTTGGAGAGAAGGTATATTTGTACTTGTTTTCAAGATTAATAAAGGTGTGATGTCCTTCTTCTTCCCAAATCAATGTGTCTTGTATATTGAATCCCTGATTATGATTATATGATGCTATTTATCAGATTATGTTTTCATGTTTCATTGAATATAATCTCCTTTCATATAGTCTATTTGGTTTGAGGAAGGTATAATTCGTTTTGCAGGTCTCTTGGAGCAAGAGGAGCGAGAGGAACAAGAAAAGGATTGAAGGGCATCTTGGATTAACCTTCGTTTGGCTAAGGTATGAACCATTCTAATCTCTTAATATTGTTTGTATTTACTTGCAGAACCATTTGCATCCACCTTTCAACCCCAGTACGTTGATGGCCTCTTAAACCCTAGCCATAGGAAACTTTCCTTTACAACACTTGGTGTTCTCCATATCGAGGTTCCTTCCAAGGGGAAGTGATGAGTTCGAGAGCCCTTCTAACATGGTGATAGGATTGGTTCCTTCCATGGTCAGATGTAAGTGTAGAGCCATTCTGATATGACTGTGGGATTGGCTCCCACATGATCAGTTGTAAGTGCAGAGCCATTCTGATATGATTGTGGGATTGGATCCCACATGATCAGTTGTAAGTGTCGGGCCTTTTCACAGATGGTAGTAGGTGTGTCCTACCATGCTGGTGATTGTAAGTGCTGGGCCTTTTCACAGATGATAGTAGGTGTGTCTTATCATTCTGGTGATTGTAAGTGTTGGTCCTTTTCACAGATGATAGTAGGTGTGTCCTATCATGCTGGTGAATGTAAGTGTTGGGCCGTTCCGACATGGTTCTTGGATGTGCTCCTCCCATGGTCAGATGTAAGTGTTGGGCCTTTCTGACATGGTGGTGGATGTGTTCCTGCCATGGTTAGATGTGAGTGATGGACGTTCCTTTCTGACATGGTGGTGGATGTGTTCCTCCCATGGTCGGATGTAAGTGCTAGGCAGACCTTTTTGACTGGGTCAGATATAAGTGTTGAAGAAGATGAAGACCTACATGGAGGCTAGGCCTACAACCAGCATGAAAAAGGGTTGGCTTTGTAGAACTTCCTATGACGAGAAGAATTGAGAGATAGCACCATTTAATCGAGATAGTAGAAGTAGTGATGTTGATGATGATCCAGTGATGACCCAGAATTGATGTTGATCCAGTGATGATCTAGACTTGATCCAGTGATGATCCAACTTTGATGATGATCCAGAGAAGAAGACTTGTGCTAATGAATTATGTCAAGAGAATACCTTCCTAGTTAAGAGGGAGTGTTGATGTATTTGTAACTTTGGAATGTTTTCACTTGTATATCTTTCATTGTACCCCGATGTTCCTATCGGGAGAGTCATTAATATAATAAATTCATGTAAAGTCAATGAGGTTAACCCTCCGTTGTAAGTTGGGGCAACAATCCCCATAATTGATTTAAGGTTAACCATCCTTGTTGATCGAAGGGTAAAGTCCCCATAGTTGTGGGGCACTAGGGTTATTAGACTCTCCTAGAGAAGTTGGCCCTAGTAAATAATTGTTAAGTGAGGCCGACTTGTTGGAGTGGAAATAAAGTGAATGAAAGAATATAAATAGAAGTGAGGCTCTCCTCATTTCTACACAATACACACTCACTCAACTGGGGTGCATGAGTGAGAGAGGAAGTGCTCACACAGGTGAGAGAGAGAACAACTATTGGAGATTATCTTTTCTGTCTTTGGATTTTACTGCTGCCATTGGTTCTCATTCTATCTCTGAGGAAGTTGCGGGGTTTTCTCCTTTATGGTTTCCCCAAGGAAAATTCTTTGTGTCTCTTGAATCTTGTGATTATTGCTGTGCATGTTATTCTCTCAGATAAGATCCTAAGATCATATTGCTCAAATGATAAAAATATAACACTTTGTGTGATACAGTGAAACCTTGAAGGCTTACATAATTTATATTTCAGGACAACCCCATATTGAAGTCAGTCAAGATGTTACTTTTGATGAAGAAGTATCCTTTAGAATATCCAGATATTTTCATATGGAAATTGATGATAAAGAACAAGAGGCTCCAAGAAACGAGGATACTCAACCCTCTGGTCCAGTTAACATTCTTCAGACTATCAAGAGGACGAATGTATAAAGAGTACATATCCAATAGATGTGCCCAGATATCTTACCATGACCAGGAAGAGGCAAAAATGGCTTCATGATACCTTGCAAGATGCAGAGAAAAATGCAGCTTCCTGTGGCACCTTCAAAGAAATAAAGAGGCCTAAAAAATTCTCAATCTACATGGCACTAATAAGTCACCTCATCAATTTTGAACCTTCCAATTATGATGAGGCAAAAAGATAACAAGTATGGAAGATGCCATGATGGAAGAATTTTAATCCATCATGAAGAAGGACATATGGGAGATTGTTTCAATCCCCAAAGGAAAATCAGTAATAGCTTACAAATGGATCTACAAGATCAAGCATACAACAGATGGCATCATTGATAAATACAAAGAAAGATTTGTGGAAACATGCTTCTCTCAGAAAGAGAGAGTAGACTATGATGAAACATTTTCTCCCATTTCCAGGTACACCTCCATCAGATCTATCACTGCTTCTACATTGGCGATGGGATGTAAATTACATCAAATGGATGTAAAGACAACATTCCTCAATGTAGTTATTGAGGAAGAGGTGTACAGAGAAAAACCTGAAGGCTTTGCAATACATTAGAAAGAATATCTAGGTGTAGATTGAAGAAGGCATTGTATGGACTCAAGCAAGCCCCCAGAGCTTGGTATGCACGGATTTATAGTTATTTGATGAGCTTGGGTTTTACAAAGAGTGATGTAGATCCCAACCTTTACTACAAGGTTTTTGATGGTGATACAATGTCTTGGTATTATATGTTGATTTGTTTCTTACTGGAGTAGAATGGCTCATAGACGAGTGCAAGAAGAAATCGGGCTCTGAATTTGAGATGAAGGACCTTAGACTAATGCATTACTTATTGGGATTAGAAGTGTGGAAGAAGTCATATTAGATCTTCCTTAGTCAAGGAAAATACACAGTTGATATCTTGAGAAGATTAGGAATGGACTACAAGTCCATGACCACATCGATAGAGGCAAATTTCAAGTAGTTGAGTGCTTCTGCTTCAGATTCACATCTAGTTGATCCCATGATGTACATACAACTAATCGGGTCCTTGATGTATCTGAACAACACTAGAACATATATTTACTTTGCAGTGAACAACCTAAGCCAGTTTATGGTTGAACCCAGACATGTACATTAGTTGGCAACAAATCATGTGTTGAGGTACCTACATGGTACAGTTGGATATGGTTTGATATATGTCTTGAGTGAATAAATGAAGCCGCAAAGCTACTTAGATTCTGATTGGCCAGGGAGTGCAGTCACTACAACAAAAACCTGTGATTAACGTCCCTTTTAGCTTCCTTTTTAGCGTCCACTATCACTTTAGTGTATTTTCATCATTTTTTGGACAAAGTGAACGCTTTTCCATCGGATGGCGCTTTTAATGGCATTATTTGCATCCATTTTTAAAAGTTGGCACTATTTTCGACGTTAATTAGCACCCCAATTAACGTCCCAATTAGCGTCCCAATTTGCATCCCAATTAGTGTCCCAATTAGCATTCCAATTAGCGTCCCGATTAGCATCCCAATTAGCGTCCCTTTTTAAAAGTTGGCGCTATTTTGGACGCTAATTAGCATCTCAATTAACAACCCAATTAGCCTCCCAATTAGCATCACAATTATTGTCCCCATTAGCATACAAAAAATTATGATAACTCCCTATAGGAGATAGCTCCTTTTGTGAGCAGGAAGTGTGACGTTAGAAACGTAGCTACCATATAAAATACTTTGAAACAAAGGAGTACGAGATCAAGAATGGTTGAGGAATCCAATGCTATAGAAGTTGCAACTACAATAGATCAACCTGCTAAGAAGACATTTTTTTGTTGGATCATTGGTGTCTTAACATACTTTTGAAGCTATAATATGAGATTTTATAAATGGCGATACTCATGAGAGTAATATAGAGGCTAATAGTACACAAAGTTTTTGGGGTTCTAAGGGTTTTTAATGGTCATACCTATGGTGGTTGCAAAAATTATTTTAAGAAATATAAAATATGAGTGGAGTCATTATTTAACATAGAGTAGAGATGTTCTTGGATGCAAGTGCTTACAATCCCCCCGTACAGTCAACCCATGGAAAGATTCAATGTCAATAGATGGTAGACATTCATGTGGGAAGATGGGAATTGAAAACATGGTGGTACACCAACAAGGAATGATATTTAAATGCAAGTGCATGTAAAGGGATCTCAATGAGACTCCTTGCATTGATGTTTCACATGGCATAAATCCTACAAATTAATGGTGAGGTTTCTCCCCACGTGCGAAAGCATGGGAATGATATAGAAACCTTGGCAAATATTCCTACATGGTATTGTTTCTTAATTGTGTAGGCATGGGAAGAGGATTTAAACATGATTCTTTGTATGGCTCTTGTGTTGTCTTACTAGTTGTGAATTTTTTCTCCATGGAGGAACGTAGCAAGAAATGAGCTCACTAAAAAATTGAAAGAATGCAATAGAGAGGTCATAGGTACTAGCGGTCACATAGATTTGTCTTATTATGAAACCCCTATTGGAAAAAATGCAGGGTACAACATAAGCAGTTTTAATTTGGGAAATGGTATTTTTTGTGGTGAAGTTATGCCTACAATGGTGGACGATTGGAACCATGGTTCATATGGCATGGGCACAGGTTCGAAACCCCTAACAACATTTGATGATCATGGGAATTTGGAAAATATTACCAAGGATGCTCCAAAGGATGAGACACATGATGGAGGAAACGATGTGCATAAACTCGGGGTGAACATACTCCTAGATTCAAGTTCTCAGACTATCTTGGATGTGCTACACCAAGTCATAATCCTTCCCTACTTTTGTTTTTTGAATTATTGTTCATGAGTGGATTTATTTTATATTTGCGACTTCTTATGTTTCTAATTGTAAGTTGTATTAGAGATTCAAAGTTCAAACATAATCACTTGCAACATGAGTCAAACACTTTATAAGTAGGTAAACTAACATGAATCTTGGGTATATAGTACAAAATTAACACCCCAAAAATACACAAGATGATACTTGGCCCAACCAAAGTATTTCTTGCATGATATCATTTCTTAGAATATCCCATAAACCGTCTATTGAGATAAAATATTCTTGCCTTTGTTCAATGTTTTCCCTCTTTGTAGAGGTTGTCCTTGAATGTTGAATTAAAGTCATTGATTTCCAATTGGGATTATGTTCCAAAATCGAAGCATTAATGCAAGGGTTGTTTCATTTATTTTCTTTTTTATTTCTTACTTCACTCAGATTCCCCAACTAGTCCCTTTGAGAAAGAGGGAAGGGTAGTTAGTTGAACTCCCTTGAAGTGCTTCACAATGGATGTTGGAGATTACTATCCTACAAATATCCAAGGGGTATTTGGGCAGTGTCACTTGAGATTAAACCACCTTAACCTATTGGGAATGATTAGTGCCATGATTTAGCTTAACTTTCTCAAGTTTTTTAGCCGGGGGTGATCTTGTAACTTCTCGCTCTCAATGGCATGATTTTAAATCATTTTCATAAAAAATAATGCAAATTGAGTCAAAATAATTAATGAACTTCCTAAGAAAAAAATACCTTCCATCTATTTGGGTTCCCATAAAACTCTATATATTTAAAGTAAATTAAAAACAAAATATCTTAACAATTGCACTTAAGGTGCAATAAGTACACTCTTGTAACATGAAGACGCTAAAATACTTTATTTTTAAATTTCATTGGGGATTGGAATAATGTGAAATATAGACATTCAAAATGCACATGTAGTGTTTCATACACTAAAGAGAAAGATTTGTCAATTTGGGAAGAAGGAGGGAATGATATAATGACGAGATGGATAATTTTTTTTAAAGCAAGTACCCACAATGGATTTGATCTCGTGATCGTCTTCTCATCTCAATTACTCATTAGCAATTGATCTAACCCTTGTGGGTGATGAGATGGCCAATTAATGTTATTGTAGCATGATAGTTTGGGTGAGATCATTATTCATGGGCATCTTTTCCTTCATCAACAAAATCATAGGTTAACATTGGCACCTATATGTATATTGGTTGGCTCACAAATGGAAGGGGATACATATGTAACAAATTTGTTTCAATATGAGGGGAGATTTGTAGATTATTTTAAATTGTGACGGGGAAGATGACTATCCCATAGGCCCACTAACATTCTTTCATAGCAATTGTGAATATTAACCCTAATCATTCCATTATTTTGATTTCTATCATCATCAGTTTCAACTAAAACATGTCTAAAGTGCACTAGGGGATTTGCATTTTTTTTCTTGTAAGTGGAGAAAATATGTTGGATTATAGGAGAAAACAATCTTATATTAACTTACCAAACAAATTTTAAAAAAATTTCATTACATGTCCATTAGTAATGGACACTATCATTAAATATCCACTACTAATCATGTTAGACAATTTTCTTTCATTCATAGATGTCATCGCGTCATTATTAACTAGAGTTCATAACATATTTCGAAACTTGTTGTTTGGATGCCTCCTCGTAAGTGAAGGATTCTGAGTCAATGACGTGGCTTATCTAAGATATCAAACTAGATAAACCTTGAAGCCTGACAATAGGCTTCTTAATTAAAGAGATCAAGTGAATACTCCTTGACCTCCTCCCTTTGCTAATCTTAAACGGATTACTCATGGACTTGGCTCACTTGTATATCACTGGGAGGCTCTCTGAATAACTCTCTCAAGGGAGATCACATATTTACTTTGTAATCCCATTCTGTTGGGGTTTGAGGAGCACAGTTGGCTCCCTTTTGATCTCTGAACTTACCATTTGTTCCAATCTAGTAAGGAACATGCCATCAATAACAAATGTATGGCATATTCTCTTTTGTTGACTCTATGCTGACACTTAGGAGGATGAATATCTAGGATAACTAATCCTACATTATGTGGATCCTATTAATCCCTCTATACCTCAACACTCAACTCCCTCTAAGCATAAACAAGATGTGCATACTCCATTACTTGTCATCAGAGAAAGTCACATCAACCTCCTCCCGTGGATCTTTCTTGCAAGTTAAATTTAGTTCGATAGTCAACAATAACCAATATCAATTTTATATAATGACATAGTCTTAGCATCCATCCATATATTATCTATATTCCATCAAGAGCATATCAATCACATATATACTATATCCATATGGACTACATGTTGACACTTACATTACTGATACAGATAATTGGTAGGCTAGCTCCTCCCTATACTTGTCATAGCAACTAAATTTTAGCTAATATTTTTCTTGATTGCCTCTCCTTAATTTTATAAGTTTTCTTTTTGGGATAACTTAATGTCTATGCTTATATATTTTTGTACCTTGTGCTTGTATCAATTTGTTTTTACATTTTATCTCATTTAAAAAAATTGTAACTTATTTTTTAATATATAAATCTCATAGCATTATGTTTATCTTAAATGTATCATAAATTATCTTTTCAAACTAAAACTTTTAAAAAGTAAAAATAAAAATATTTATATTTAAACTTAAGTATTTAAACAAAATTTATATTTAAATATAATAATTTTAATTTAAAAATAAATACATATTATTTTCTTATAATTTTTTAGTATTTTATATTTATTATCTTAAATTTTTTTCTAAAATCTCAATCTCAATCTAATCACACCCTTAGCGCTTGCTTGCCGGGTTCAAAATTCAAAATCTACATCTCTTCAAAATTTCCCCAAATTTTCCCGCCAGTCAAAATGGATGAGTAAAGATAGCAACTTTGAAGGAATTATTTTTCTTCCTTCCTGCTACCAAGCCACAGGTCGGATCTACCAAGCCACAGGTGGAAGTTTTGATCCGCTGAGAATCACCCATTTACAACAGGTGAGGGCATCAAATTTGTAGGAACGAGTGTACAAGCAAGGTCTGGATGGAGTCACCATAAGCTATGAAGATTGCAGCAAGACCATCCTCACTCAACATGTATTTTTATTTTTTTACTTAAAAACCTAAAATTTCTAAAATCTCTGTAATTCCATAATCTATGCTATCCTATCTTTCTGTGTGGGTTCTCTTCTTGGCTTTGTACATTGAAATTGCTCATTCCAACCTCAAATTTCAATTTTTACCCATAATGACTTGACTTTCTCAAAAGACTTTCTCCTTTATGCCGACTATCAAAATGGAAGGAATGGGCTCTCTGGAATTATAACTGGAGCAAGCCCTGTGCGTTGAGACTGCAGATGGCTATAGCTATGTTATCTCTGCTCCTCCCACCTCCCCTGCGTACTCAGACACATTGTTTTTTTGTGAATGGATGGCACCAAGGGTTTTGACTCTTGAGCTACTTTTCGAGGGTTTGGCACACAGTTGTGAAGTCTTGTTCAACTTCTTAAAGAAACTGCCATTTATGGAGAGGAAATCGGCGTAACCGTGAACATTTTCAAGAAAAAACCACAGCCAAAGGTGCGCCTTTGCTTATTTCATCTCATTGAGCATTATTTTTGAATATCCCGGTATAAGTCTCGGTTTCCCCTCTGTAGTTACTTCTACGGTCTCCTGAGCTATTTTTCGTAATTAAAATCAAATTCACCATGATTTTGTCGAATGCCACTTCTAAGTAAAATGCTTATTTGATTGAAATGGAAATCGTTGTAAATATTTTGGGTGGGTTTTTGGATTGCAGATGCCCTGCGGACGAGCAAGCGGGAGATGCAAGTTGCAACAAGAGGTATTTTCTAAGGATCGACAACAAAAAAAATCCTGTTTTATTTTTCCTTCCATATTTTGTTGCGAAAATTTTGGGAACTCTTCGCAATAAATGCACATTGAAGAATTTGCTTATTCAAATAACCTCCGATTTGTGGCTGGAAATGTGATGATTAAATTATAGAATGCATATTTTAGCTGGTCATTTGCATAGATTGAGAGTTGTTTCAATATCAAATTTGACACAGGGATGCTAAGGGACCACATAATTTTGACACAGGGATGACATTTCTAATACATATAAGCTATAGGACCACATTCTATGCAGAAATTCATTAGATTATCTTGTAAAAATGGTAATGCAACATTTGACACTCCATATTTGTATGCAAAATAGTGAACTCAAAGATGATTCCTTGAACAAATTCATAAATAGTACCAACTACCAAGTTCAATTACATGACTCAAAACATAGCTATTCTATTCCTTGCCTTGTTGTTTACTCATGACAATCCATAAAAAAGGATAGCTCTATCCTCCAGTTGCAAACTCATCCTGTAGCTTCTTTCAACTAAGTCGACCTCCTCAAAACAACAACTTTCATTCAGTAATCTTAAAACGAAACAAGTCATGCAGGTCTGTTTCAAATAGGCAATCCGTAACCAATTAAACCCTCCAATTAAAGCAAACAAAGAAAACTATCCAATTTGGAAACCTCCCAAACCTTGAAATGCATGGCACAGTTTGTTAAGGGAAAAATACAAAACGACATGGATAGGATATAATTAATAACTTCTATGCCTAGACATGCCATTTCCTTCTCCATCTAATCACCCATAAATTTTAGCAGTTGGTAAGCATAACCTGTACTCTCATCCTCATGCTATCTGAGTGAGAGCATGAATCTCCCCTTTCTATCTGCCTGGGAAAAACTTCAAAGTTTCAAACCTCTCCTCTGCAACAAGAATATCAATTTATTTAATCCTATGAGCTTGTCTTGTCACCACTCTTCCATGTGATCACTATGGTTATCCTGTAAAATAATGGTGAGGATTCGCATGCCTGTTTGCAATTTAGTGTGCAAAGAAATATCTATCAACAATATGACTCCATAGACCCCTAGCAGCTGATCTAGGTTACAATATATATTTCTCTAAGAATTATGATCTGGCACAAGGTCGTCTTACCGACCATTCTGGAAGGAGTTAAGATGTTCTCACTGACTAATGGCCTATTTATTCTGATGACTAAACTATGCAATCTCCTAGAAATTGTCAGGCTGGCTTCTTCATAACAACCTCTCTTGAATGTTTTAGGTATCGAACCAGAGATAACATCACTACAATTACAGGTCTGTAGGAAAGCATAAGTTTATCTGTTTCTAAGACTAGTCATTGGCACAGAAGGGTAATTTGATAGTAAGCAAACTATTGCAATTTCCTGTGCGAGATTGTTCCTAAGCTTTGCCTGTGGTTATAATCTTTGATGACAGGAGAAAAAACTTGTTGCTGAGATAAAAAAGATTGTAAAAACTGGCAATGAGGTGAGATGGCTTTATCTTTTGCAAGATGTTATCATATTCATTACTAAGTCAATAAGTTCATGGTTCTACTTCTCTTTTTACTTAAAACTTGATTTATGCATGTTAAGGTTGAGACACTAATTCCAGGATGCCGTTGGGTCATGCACACACCTAATAAGATATGTTCTTGGTTTTGATTTAAATGGGCCATCTACTTTGTCTAAGATGAAAAAGTGTGATGGGGTTGCAGGTTTTCCTCAGGTATCGAGATTCAGTTCGGGCAATAACTCCAGAGTTACCCCTATTTTGTACAATTATACAACTCATCAATTGCAAGGCATTTTGTTTTAGGTTGGTTCTCAAATTTCAAATTGTATGCATGATTTATAGCTTTTGTGTGCATTATGAGAAGTCATCATTTTCCTTTCCAACTTCACTATTAGTTCTAACATTGGCTCAACCGTCTTTATACAGGATGCCAATTTTGGAGGATTTAATATTGATTCAACGGCATGGGAAGACAAAAAACGTAAAGGAAAATCAAGATTTCCTGCATAGGTACAATTAGTCGTGAAATTGTTAATAAGTTTGTTAAGCTAATCTACTATAGCCCAGGGAATATGCAAAGTTGGTAATATTTAATTTACTTAATGAAACTACTTTAGATAAGTTTCACAATGTTTACAAAATGCTAAAAAGTTTCAATGGCCATTTTTATGTGTTGGCATGCATTAAAAAATATTATCATTGAATTTTCTGGTATGAACTGAAATCCCGGTTCGGATTCGATTCAGAAAGCTATGCAAACAAAATTTAGAGCTTATCTTAATTTCATTTTCATTTTTCATTTGTCATTTTCTATTTTTTTGGGGTTCATTAAGTGGGATCCATTCTAGATTGCTTTGTATTGGAACATTTGTGATCGTATGTTTGAAATTAGGGCATACCAATATATGAACCTCTAGTATGCCCCCAAGTTTGGAATTATAGATGTAGGATTTACCTGTAGTTGAGGAATAGAATCATATAATACACACATAATACATAATGTAGGACTTATATGGATCTAGTTTCCCTTGGTGTAAGTTGAATCTCGATCATTCATATTTTGGAGATTGTCCCACTATCAAACCAATTCTATTTCCATTTGAATATGTTTGAAAATGGCTTCATAAACATCATGTAGGGTGAGATTTGGGTAATGGAGGATAAATATCTTGCAAATGTGCTAAGTAATCCATCTCCAAGGTATGGACTAATTTATTTCTGGAAATAAATTAGTTAACATCTATGTTTCACCATAGGTGTCTATTATCGAAAATGGAAACCAATAAAGCACCTTTTAGAGAATCCATTACTTCAATATAACAAAGCAATACAATTTATTGTTGCTTAAAATTCCATACTTTTCTTGCAAACTTCTCATGTGCAAAGTTGAACTATAATGATTGATATCTCAAAAAACTTAGACTTGAATCACCGTTTGATTAGTCTATCATGTCTCCAGCATTAGTGAAAATAACAAGGTCACACAAATTCTTGCACACCATCTTCCATAATTCAATAATTATTGGTAGTATTTTCATTTGTTGAAACAACCACCAACAAAATTATAAAATATATGTTTAGTTTTAGACTTTTAACGTAGCATATCAAGTCTTTAGCAAAATATCAAATTAGCCATTTTCGGTAAATGCATTGAAAGTTCTTTCTTAAACTCAAAATGTAATCCTTACATTACAAGGGTTTGGAAGATGTTGAATTCTCGGAACAAGAATAAGTGAGAGTATGGAAGATTCCATGCTAACAATTAATATCGTATTTCACACCCATGTATATCTTTCACATTGGAGTCATGTTTCAACAAGGAAAAATTTAGTCTAGTGTTCACAATGGAGTTTATTTTTCATGTAAAAATTTAGTTTTCCCGCTGGAGGTTCTATTTCAACATGCAAAAAAATCCAGTTTCTCTTTCTTGAGAAATGAAGATGTAGAAAGATGTATTTTATTACATTTCATATATAGGAAAGCACTTCTTGTTCTTTGGATAACCTAGATATGTTTGTTCTTTGGGCTAGGGAGATCTTGGCTATCATATTGCATTTGCTAGCACTTCTTGTTCTTTGGATAGCCTAGATATGTTTATTCTTTGGGCTAGGGAGATATTTTCTATCATATTGCATTTTGATAGGCGTGTATTCTTTCTATTTCTAGCTTTCATTGTCAACCTCATATTTAGATTGATTTTGAGATTATGTACTGTGACAGTTTTAAAAATTGGGAAAAAAATTGGACACCAATCCTGTGTCATCAATAAAGTTTCGTTACTAATTACTCTTCACCTGAAACTTGATACTTCAAGTAGACCCATGGAAAGAATAATCATTTGTGTTTCGGGGCAATTTACTTTCTCGCCCTTTTTGCCCTCTCTTTGGTCTTTTACCGGCTTTTATAGTGGCTCGTACCTCGCTCCTTACCCTCTGAGAACAAGTGGCTTCACTTCTTCTCGAGGGTAATTGTGAGAGCGCTTGAAGTAGGTGCAACATGGAAGACTTAAGCTTTCCCTTTTACCACAACAGAATGACCTGCTCTTGAATTGACATGCAGGCACCCCTTGACTGAGGCAATGTTGGACAACTACGCAGTAGCTGGCTCTTTGATGCACCAATAGTGGGTGGTATAGGTTGCAGAGCTCACCCTATCACCGAATCATACGCCTTCTTTTAATGGACTTAGTGGTCTCTTTATCCGACGCATCTCTAATTCATTCGACTCCGTAGAATCGAAAGTCATCTCCTCCTCTGTGCTCATTGCGCCGAGAGGCGCTTTCTACAGCTCAAATGGGCTAGATGTGTCCCGTTTGTAACGTTGATGTGGCACATGTCGGCTCAATAAAAATAATAATAATAAAAAGTAAAAAATAAAAAAATAAAAAAAATTATAACAAGTCGGCTTATAATTAAAAAAATTAAAAAAATTAAAAGATTCTACTCATATAAATATACAACCATATTAGGGAAATACTCACAATCTTACAAAATGAGTACTAAAATATTAGTAGTAAAATTCAATTGACTTGAGTAGTAAAAAGAAAATAAAAAACCAAGAACATGTAAAATTTTATTTTTAATTAGCTAAATTGTAAAACACATTTATGTAATTATATATCCAGTTTCAATTTAAAATTTTGTTGACTTGAAACCTAAACATAATTTTAGGAATAAAATATGTGATAAAAAATAAATTACAAAATAATAGCAATTACAATAGCAACACTAGATTTATCTTACCCAAGGGAAAAACCAGTCGATTATTACAAAGGAATATTAAAACCATAATTATAAGGTTGTTTAAATGCAAATACAACTAGCAATAAACTACAGACCACTAAAACCATATGCCTTAAACCACTTACATCCTTGCTCATTCCCAAGTCAAGGATAACCCTAACATGTAAATGTTTATTTTTAGTTATAGAGAAAAAACAAGTCATTTCTCAAAAACATTTGGATAAATGTTTAGCATCTTCATTTATCGTAAAATGTTTTTCAAATTCCAATTTATTCTGGAAATTTAGATTTTAAATTTTTACATGGATTATTTTACTCATTAACTATTCTTAATATTCATTATTAGTTTTAAAGAAAGACAAGTAAAGCAATTTTTGGAAAAATATTTGATTATATGATTATTAATGTTACTTAGCTCATCATTCTTCTATTGATATTTACCATATTTTGAAATTACTTAAGCAAGTTCGTCATTTCCCTCCGAAGTAGGAATACTTATTAGACATTTTTGTAAATTAAAAAGGGTTTGCACCTCAAGAGAACTTGATCCCTCTCGGTTGCTTGGTAGAGCCATAGTTAAGATGGATCTATATTGGTATATATTAATAACCAAGGGTGGGTAGGTTCTTTGAGCAATTCAAAAGTGTAGTATACTACGTTGATAGTATTTATTTCCATTTATTGTTTTGTTGAGAGTGATCAATCATGTTCTTTATTAGTAGTCATCCTTGGATCGTGGTTTGGATTATATACCTCTTATATTATACCCTTTAGAGAGTGGTTGGAGGGTCTAAATCAAGCAAGCAATCAAACTGCTTTAAAACAAAGCATCGTAAGTAATAAGTAAGTAGTAGAGGGCGGTTCCTCTAAGGCAGGGAGCATAAAGTTCTAGGCTTAGGCAGGCGAGTTAGACGCATAGCGAAATTCATTGAGCACCCTCCCGGGTTAGCCGATCTCCTCAATTAAATATCTAGGAAACTCTTGGGCACTTTCCCCCATTTCAAGGATGGTATGTAGTGTAAAGCAAACAGTGTAGAGTTAGTGTGCTTGATCCTATGGGAATCGAATTGGGGACTTACACAGTGTGCTGGATTATTGTTAGTGTCCTGGTAACGGAGGCACAAAGGATTGAGCTAACCCTCAAGGCTATCAAGATTCTTTATTAAGACAAAGACTCATTCATAGTGAATAAGAAAAGATGCCTGTATGTTTATGTAAAAATCCCTATATGGAAGCCATAATAAATGGTTTCTTAATTTCTGTGATAGTTGATGCAAAAATAACTAACTTGAGTTTACTAGCAAAATTACTGATAAGGAAGTTGTCAATAAGATCGCATTTTTGTTGTGGTTTAAGCAGCAACTATGTATGAAGTTATGCAAGGTCACAAGTATTAAATTAAGATAAGCTTGAACATGTTCATACTTTGGAAGTCATGCAAGTTTATTGTAATTTGTTAATGATAAATTTTCTTATTGAAGAGGTTAGGCAATGTTTTAAGATCTGGATATTATTTGAGTGAAGTTTGTATTGGTCCATGTTATCATCCAAACTTGCACCCTTCAAGTTAAAGTCCTGAATCTCTAGGTATTGTCTTGGGGAAACTAAGAGGGAGGCCAATGTCACCACACCAATCCTCTTTTGCACATTAGGTTGGCTTTTCTCCAACTCAAGTGAGGGTTCCTAGATTAGGATTACCAGAGCTTACAATAAGGTCCAAGGTGAAATGAAGAGATGGCTCTAGCAAAACGATTTGTTTTAGTAATAAGAAAAGAAGTAGATGAAAGGAAAATATTAAATTAAATTTAGATGAACTCCATCTCTTAGCATGAGAAGTTGACCTTAATTGCAGTGAAACCATGCACCAAGAACAATCACTTAGGTAATATGCAACTTATGTTACAATTGAACTCCATCTTGCAGTTGGGAGTCAAGTTATTGTGCATAAGGCTTAGTCTAAGTTAATGTGCATAAGGCTTAGTTGAGATGATAATCTATTTATATATTTATTTTATGTCTTAATTGTGTGATCAATCCCATTTTAGATACAAAAAAAACAACTTTGGAAGTGAGTGTATGGATGGAAGTATGCAAACATAATCTATGTTTTTGCAAGAGTTAGAAGGTCCACTAACATTGTAGAATACAAACTAATATTCAAAAGGAGGGTATCTTTAGCCGTCATTGTTGTCTCCTTGAGGCTATTTAGTGCAATGAAAGTTGGACTTTGACATCGAAAACTCATGAAAGAGAAGAGATGTAGAAATACATATTAATCGAGTTAATTGATACAAATTGCTAGCATCTTTTCATTGTGGTTTAATTACTTACTCTACATGGCCATCCCTAACTACCAATACTAATTGTTACTCGTTAACTTGACTGGTCACTAACACTCATGACATTTATTACACATGAATACATAATGTATCAGAGATCCTAATATATTATTGAGCGTCATTTATTCTAGCACCTCGTCTTAACACAAAATACCATTTTTTTAAACTCCCCTCAATATAAAATCCATAGCAACTTAGTAACTAAAAATAATTACAAAAGTTGAAGGGCGTTACTGTGTAGTCTTCAATAATGCAACACTTCTCTGGTTCTTAATATATAAATACTACATTCTGGTGTATGATGCAATTTGTGTTGGTAAATAAATGTAAGCAATGTCATATCAACCAAGTTTTGCATTGGGACATCAAAGGTAATTTTTTGATTTTATCAATCTTTTTTTTTCTCTTTCTTTCATTATGAGATATGATTATTGAAGCAAGTCTTTGAAGATGGCATTTTATGATTTAAATATGATATTATCTGCAAATTGATAATAATGAGATTCTAAATATTATGGATTTTTTCATGACAATATTGTTTTGTAGTGACCAAAATGGAAATTTGACCAATAGAGTAATCACATTGTGATATAGGTAAGCGAAATATGACCTATTTTATGATCACAATCAAGTTTTTCTATATTATGAATGCTTTCTTGTTTACAATGCAAAATCTAGATGGAACTTCTTTAGGGTGTTGATTTTGCGTTCTAATGTTATGTGTATCCCCCTGGAGCTTCCATTTTTGGATTCTTTGTTTCTTTATGTTAGAAACAGTAAGCTCATTGCCATTGAGTATTCCTATGACATGGAAGGTTTTGCATTCATATTTAAATGGATGTTGTTCATAATACTTAGGCAGTTATACCCATTTCCAACATCTGCACAATGACTATAGAGTATAGTCCTATGCCCTGTCATGATTGTATTTTGTTAAGTATATCTGATTCTATTCCTTCTCCCAGTGTTTCAAGTCATGCATGGTTTTCCAAAGAAAAAGATAAAAAGACAGCCTCATCCTATACTCTATGGCCCCATGAATATGCTTATATCATGAATATGCTTATATCCAATGTTTTTGGGGATCATATAGATCTCCCAGTGTAAGCACTGCAACATCACTCGAGGAAGCGAATAAACATTATGAATTGGCATCACAATATATCCTAACCATTTGTCCTTGTGGATACTAATTAGCTTGATGGAAGAAGGAACTTTTCTCATCCCATGGTGGATAGGATCCATGTGAAGCACCAACTATTGGGTTGATCATCCTCTTTTGATTCTCCTTATTGCTACACTTATACATGGCTCTAGGATGATCATGTTTATCTACTATATCCTTGGCACCCACACTAAGATAATTGTTGTTGATAGGTCTCATATAGTGGTACACTTATGGTTGCTAGGGAATAGTGATTTTTGCAATCCCATTAAGACAATTTTCTGAGTATTGTTCAAAATTCCTAGAAAAGGTTTATGGATTTCATAACCTGCTTGATCATATATTGTGAACTTATACAATCTATCATCCTTTGCTGACCATTAGATACTCAAATTTGTATATTGATCATTTTTACCATTATAGAGGACTCTGTAAGTTAGGTTCCCAAATTCTTAAAGGTGCTAGCTTAATGGAAGAGCGCTTGCCTTACAAGCAAGAGGTTGGTGGTTCGATTCCTCCATGCCCTAATGATATTATAATATCGGTTAAAAAAACTAAATTAGTAATAAAAAATTAAGAGATAAGTGACCAAACAAAATGACAAAAAATTTGTATATAAAATTACTAAAAACGACTAAATTAGTGACCAAAACATGAGTGATGCGAAACTAGCATTAAAAAGGATGCAACATGTGGCACTAATGATGAAGCCAAACATGGTGTTGATATGGTAGCACAATAAGACGTGAAACTAGGTGTTAAAAAGGATGCAACACATGGCGCTAATGATGAAGCCAAACATGGCGTTGATATGTTAACAAAATAAGATGTTAATTTGGATGCAAAACATGACGCTACATAGGAAGCAAAATATGGTGCAACAATAGAAGAAATATTTGGTGTCAATTTGGTAGCAAAACACGATGCAAAAAAGGAAGCAAAAATTGGTGCAAATTTGGACGCGAAAATTGGCACATATTTGGAAGTAAAACATGGTGCAAAATGGGATGCTAAAGTGGTAGCAAAAATGGATGCAATATTGGATGCTAATTTGGATGCTAAAATGGTGCTATTAAGGATGTAAATATGGCGCTAATGGGGATGTAATTTAATAAGAAAAAGTAGACACTCGCTAGGAAACCAAATAGGACGTTATTTAGGAAGCAAACCTCGACGTTGTTTAGGAAGCAAAATTGGACGCTATTCTAGAAGCAAAAAAATAGACGTTATTTTGGATGTCATAAAGGATGCTATCTAGGAAGCAAAAAAAGACGTTTTTTGAGACGCTTTAAGTTTTGTCCATGACGTGTCCCATTTAGCATCTAGTTTGACCACTCAATGTAAAAAAAAATTACACTAAAAAGGGACACTAAATGGGACGCTAATTCCAGGATTTGTTGTAGTGAGTAGAAGAAGAGCACCTTAGGGTGTTGCTTTAGCTTGTGATCTGCCGTGGTATATAGGTTTAGCAAGAAGTAAACCTCAGTTGTACACAATACAACGGAAGCAGTATATTATGCAGGATGCGTTGCAAGTTGCAAAGTAGTGTGGGTTCAAAATCTCCTTGTAGGATTATTTGATCAAGAGATAGAAACAACTGTGATACACTGTGACAATCAAAGTTGTACCAAAATTTTAGAAAATCCAATGTTCCACAACAAGTCGAAACACATTGAGATCAAATACCACTTCATCATAGATATGATGCAGAAGGGAGCAATGAAGCTCAAGTATATAGTCGTGGATGGACATATAACTAATATTTTCACCAAGCCTCTATCCAAGGCAAAGATTGTATACTTTAGGGACAAGCTTGGTGTGATGGAGAATATCAGTCTGAGAGAAAGGAAGCATTGATGGCTATGCGACATCACGATTATGAGCAGGTAGACATTCATGAGAAATGAATAGCTCAAACACAAAATGAGTAGAGAGACATTCATGTCAAACAAATGGTTCTAATGACTAGTACAGACAACATAGTACTAGAGGCAGATGCAATAGAGTTACCATACAAATCAAGATGCAGTGTTGAAGCAGTACTGATGGGCATTCTCAACCAAGCGTGAACTTTCGGCTGTTGTGGAATGTCTCCCTTGCTGAGAGGGAGTGTTGATGTTCTCCAGGGTTTTAGCATCAGACAAACATTATGCAGATCATTCTCCCACATAGGTTAAGTGATTTGACCAATAGTTGGTAAAGTATGGCCCCTTTGTAGCCCTCTAATATAGTCATGTGAATTGACTATATGTGTATTCTGGCTTGGATGTTTAATATCTATCTTGTCACGTGAAGTGGCTTGACTGATAGGAGGCTAGAGGTCACAGTGCATACTCTATGTGGGAGTGCTTCGGGAATAAGTGATGCATTCTAGTAGAGTGAGTTGACTTATCTATGTGATAAGGGATTCATCCCTTGTAATGAGACAAAGTCTAATCTAACGTTGTATTTGACATTTTCTCTAAAAAGTGTCTAAGACTTCTTAGAGTATGGTCAAATCTACATTAGAGCTCTACATGAGAGAATGTGATCGGCATGTGACAAGACATCAACAAGAAGAAATTTTACATACAAAGAAATATCCACGAAGTCAAGACAACCCATTAAAGAAGTCCTAAAGAACATTGGAAAAGATCCAGAAGATAATGAAGAAAAAATATTAGCCGACATGGAAATAAAATAAGAAATAAATATTGAACTAATGAAGTTGTCCTAGTGAAGGAAGTGAAATCAACCCCAATTGAGGAAGCTTCTAGTGAATAGAAGAATATAAATAGAAGGTTTCACATCTCATTTGTTCATACTCTCAACACACAACATCCTCTCTCCACTTGTTCGCACCTCCTTGCAATGCCTAGCAAGGGAAATAAATTTTTTTTAGGATTATCTTATTTTCTTGGAAGAGTTGCTACCCTTACTAGGGTTTGATGTGAAGGAGGGAGAACCTCACTTGTCTCAAGTTTCATCTTCATGCTTGGTATTGTTCTTGTATTGAATTGATTTTCTTATGAGAAACATTTGTTCAGTTTTCTCCCTTTTTGGTTTCCCAGGATAAATCCTTATGTCTCTTGTGCATGGTTATCTTTCAATGATCCTTGCTTTTATTTCTACTGCAAATGAATGATTCTATAATTGTGGAATGAAATAAGTTATGAATTAAAAGTTGAAAGAGATGAAATTATACTGCTAAATCTAAAAAGACTAAGATGGTATCAGAGAAGTTCTGAATAGATGCCATTTCCAAAGACTACTTGTGCCCTAATCTGAAATTGGGCTTCCAAGAGAGAACTCTTCCAACCTCAATTGTGTTTCATTCTAGGTGCATTGGAATTCACCTTAGGAGGGTGCATCTTCTTGCGGAAGCAAGTTTAATTTTTGACATTTTTTAAACATGACCTAATTTCTGTTAGGAACAAGAAATTAGGGATTTTCGAATATAGCTCTGTTGATGCCTGGAAATTCGCAGGTAACAACAGTTAGGGATTCTCCCTAGTAAACGTTCCCAACTAGCCCATTACTGTTTGGTATGGGGAATCCGTCCGGTTTACGGTTCGGCTACCATAGGTCAAGTAACAAAATTAAAGGTTTTACCGGTTACGGCTCGGTCCACCGTGTGTAATTTTTAATTTTTTATGTTTAAATATGATATGCAAGTGCCTATCTAAAAATGCAGATTGATAGAGAATACGAGGAGTGGTCACAATGTGATGTGCAGGTTCTTACCTCTCGTCTTAACTCTCTCGCATCTAAATCACACACAACAAGAAAAATTAAAACTAACTATGTAACCTGTCCCTTGGGAGCAAGATTATCATTTATCAATGAGTAATGTATTTTGCGCATGCATCCAGAAAAATCATAGATAGTTGTTACTTAATTCAAAACACATGAACATTAATAGATATATGAACAACAAGATAGCTCATTGTTTATGAAAAGCCTTCATTACTCATAGTGGAAATTTCATAGAATAAACTAGAATGCATTTATAACAAGAACATAGGTTCAAAGAGTTAGAACGATCTCATAGTTAATGGACAACAGCTGAAAACGAAATAGTTCACATTCAACAAATCCATAGCATAGCATTTGAAATCTTCCACCAAGCTTTCTCCAACAGGAAACTTGTAATTCTTATTGCAAAAGGAAATAGTTCTTCTTACAACATAATCTCACATATCTATCTGGGAAAAAGTCTTTTTCTTCGATCTAACTCTCCTATACTTATACTACAAGCAAAAATCTTGGGCTGCCCCTCGGTCACCCTTGGGCTTCCCCCAACCGTTCAGTCCCACAATTTTGTCTTTTAGTGAGTGCTCATGATTCATACAATACGTTACATTTAAGATTTAGATTTTAAGAGCACTTTATAAAAAGGGACCAGCTTGGTAACTAATGAACTTTTCCCAAGCCTGGGCCTCTGTTGCTATCGATCTGTTTGAGATCTCAGACCTTCACTTTATCCTTCCTTTTTCTATCTCGCTTTTTTATGCTTCAGCCTCTTCTTTCGTTGCTGCCTCCCTTATGTTTTGACTTTTAGATATATCTTGCTTGCAGTAGTCACCCTGTTATGAACATAGCATATTTTAGACCATCTAGCATTTAACAAAGTAACACAAACTGCACTAATACATGCATTCTGTAAAGTGAACTATAAACAATATTAATGCATGAAAAGAAAAATGATAAGACAAAAAAAATCCTGCAAGCTGGGTCCGGAAAACCTCTAAGCCCGTTGTCCCACTAAAACCACAATCCCGATAGAATAGACTCTTTATCTAAAAACGAGCCACATCTGAACTAACTCAAAACCTTGTGAAGAAAGCATGAGCCGATACAATGCAACCGACACTCCTCAAAACACCAAACCCCCAAACTGCGCTCTTCATCTCAGAAAACCTTGACTCGACCAGCACCCATGGGAAAATTCCGCCATCCCATAAAATAGAGTAACAGCACAACAAAAACGGTGGGAAAACCCTACCGACAGTCGGAAGCAAAAACGCTAAGCATTGGGCAGATAATCCACTTCGGCGGGTGGAAGTACTATAGCATCGGATGATCAGTTCATTGAGGAGCCACAACGGCAGAAGACCATCAGACTACGGGTTCCGCGACAAGAATAACGTCGATGATCGGAGGCTTTGAGCACTATGCGTCAGACGATTAGTCCTCAACCTTTCCGCAATGTCGACACTCCCAAATGCTAAAAAACCCCGACAGCTAAGCGTCGGAGATCAGAACCACTAAAGCATCAGCCGGATAGTTCCTTGCACAGCCGCAACGGCGGGAGACAGACTGACTAAAAGTTCTGCAGTCAACATAAAACATCGACGATCGGAAGCTTCGGGGACTATGTATCGGCGACCAAAGGCTCAATGCTGCCGCCGTATCGGCAACGCAAAGGACTAGTTCCCTGATCAATAGTCAAAAACCATTCCAATAGCAAAAATAAAGCATCGCAAAGTAAAAAGTTGGTCAATAAAACCAAGGCATTGGCGAAAAAATAGAACTTACCATCGGGAAGTTTATTGATTAGCTTCCACAATGGCGGCTGCGTAGAGAACTATGGCCCTGATTCACTGTTCAACTGACCTCTGAAAAACCAAATAAAAAAAAGTTAAGTTCCAAAAAACTTTCGGCTGAGCAGCGATTGAAAAAATTTGTTTCACCTCCGAAACAATGGCGGCAAAGAGAACTAAAGTTTCGATTCAAACATAAATAGACTTCCGATAGCAATGAAGGAAATCATTCAGATCAAAGGACATCATTTTCAAATCAACTTTAAACTCCACAGTCCAAAGCATTGGCAGACAATAGTAGTTTTCCGAAAAGCATGAAAACAGTTGACCTCACTTCAACTTCAAACAATCCCAATTTGTAGCAGAACAAAAACAGAGTTCAGCAATCCAAACAATCCCAAGAAAAATGAAATTAAAAGGAGGGTCCAAACTTTAAAAAATTTGGGAAATAGTTGCAGCTGCAACAAGCTCTTTTGACCATACATAAATTTTGATCTTGGCACCTTTAAGCTCACCTCGAAATGGCACACCTATCTATGAAGACAATTTTCGCAATTGACAAAGTTCACTTTTGTCCTAGCTTCTGCTAGGGTTTATGGTTCAGAATTTTTCAGCATGGCCTCCAGTTCCAGCCTTAGAATGATGTTCAAGAACACTTTGCAAGATGAAAGAAGTGAAGCATCAAAACTTCAAAAGGATCAATCTCTTATCTCAGCTCTCACAGGTATTATAAAAAATAACTGTGATACTCGGTTGATTGACAGTGGTGCTTCCAGACATATGCGAGGCTTCAAGGAATCTCTCACAAACTTGACATAAAAGAACTCATCACTACAAGTAGAAATTGGAGACAAATCCAAGTATGCAATAAAAGGAGTTGGGACATCTTCTATCCACCTAGACTTTGGAAATTCCCTACACATGAAGGATGCATTACTTGTACCAAGACTTAAGAAGTCCCTAATTTCCATCTCAACTTTCGAAGACAAAAGCTACAGAGTTGCATTTATGGATGGTCAAGCTCTTGTATGGACAAAAGGATCAAGCATAGACTCAGCTAGAGTGATTGGATTTCGAGAGGGAGGATTGTACAAAGTGATATGGTCCAACTCAAGCATTAACACATGACATTGTCAATCCATGTGAAATATGGCATTGAAGATTTGCTCACATACACTATTGATATTTTCCATCCTTAAAGAAGATGTTCACATGTATTCCAGAATTGCAAATAGAACATGACGGTAAATGCAAAGGTTGTTCTCTTAGCAAGAATATAACTGGATCCTTTCCAAATAGTGATAGTAGATCCAAGGAAATCTTGGATCTTGTGGACTCAGATGTTTGTGGAGTAATGTTAGTTTCATCCTTGGGCGGATTCTTATACTATGTAACATTTATTCATGACTTCTCCTAGAAAACTTGGATCTACTTCACAAAAACCAAAGACGAAGTTTTCAACAAATTCCAAGAATTCAAAGCTCAAGCAGAGAACTTGACATGAAAGAAGATTAAGACTTTGAGATTAGACAATGGAGGAGAATTCACCTCCAAGGATTTTAATGATTTATGTAAAGCAAGGATAAAGAGGGAGATGACAATTCCCTACAACACTCAACAAAATGGGGTTGTAGAAAGAAAGAATAGACCGATTGTAGAAGTTGTGAAAGCTATAATCCATGATCAAAATCTACCTATGTTTCTATGGGAAGAAGCCACCATTACCACAGTATATACCCAGAATATAAGTCCTCGTCGAATATTGGAAGACAAGACTCTAGAAGAAATATTCAGAGGAGTGAAGCCAGAAGTAAGCCATTTGAGAATCTTTGAATGTCCAATATACATAAATAAACCAAAGGACAAAATAAAAGTTCGAGCCCTCTGGAAAGAAAGGTATCTTTTTGGGATACAATGAAACCTCGAAGGCTTACATAATTTATATTTTAGGACAACACCATATTGAAGTCAATCAAGATGTTACTTTTGATGAAGTAGCCTTCAAAAGATCTAGATATTCTCATATGGAAATTGATGACGAAGAACAAGAGGCTCCAAGAAATGAGGATACTAAACCCTCTGGTCCGGTTAACCATTCCTTAGACTATCATGAGGAGGAATGTATAGAGCCTACATAACCAATAGATGTGCCCAGAGATCTTATCATGACCAGGAAGAGGCCAAGATGGCTTTGTGATATATTGCAAGATGTTGATAAACATGCAACTCCTTGTGGAACCTTCAGAGAAAGCAAGAGGCCTCATAATTCTCAAGCTAGATGGAACTGATAAGTCCCCTCATCGATTATGAACCTTCCAGTTGTGATGGGGCATCAAGACAACAAGTATGGAAGGATGCCATGATGGAAGAATATCAATCCATCAAGAAGAATGGAATATGGGAGATTGTTCCAAGGCCTGAAGGGAAATCAATAGTAACTTCCAAATGGATCTACAAGATAAAACATACAACAAATGGAAACATCGAGAAATACAAAGCATGATTTGTGGCAAGAGGTTTCTCCCAAAAAGAGGAGTAGACTATGATGAAACCTTCACTCTTGTTTCCACGTACACCTCCATCAGATCTATCATTGCTCTTGCTTCGGTGATGGGATGGAAATTACATCAAATGGATGTAAAGACAACATTCCTCAATGGTGTTATTGAGGAAGAGGTATACATAGAACAACCTGAAGACTTTGTGATACATGAAAAGGAATCTCATTTGTGTAGATTGAGGAAGGCACAATATGGACTTAAACAAGCCCCCAGAGCTTGGTATGCACGAATTGATAGTTATTTGATGAGCTTGGGTTTTGCCAAGAGTGACACAGATCCAAATCTTTACTACAAGATTGTTGATGGTGATCCAATGATCTAAGTATTATATGTTGATGATTTGTTTCTTACGGGAGAAGAATGGCTCATAGATGAGTGCACGAAGAAACTGGCCTCTACATTTGAGATGAAGGACCTTGGATTAATGTATTACTTCTTGGGATTGGAAGTGTGGTAGAAGTCAGATGAGATCTTCCTTAGTCAAGGAAAATACATCGTTGATATCTTGAGAAGATTTGGCATGATGGACTAAATTCCACAACCACACTAATGGAGGCAAACCTGAAGAAGCTGAGTAGTTCTACTTCATATTCATATCTAGTGGAGCCTACAATGTACAGACAACTAATCAAGTCCCTGACGTATCTGGTCAACACTAGACTAGATATTTTCTTTGCAGTGAACACCCTAAGCCAGTTTATGGTTGAACCCAAGCATGTACATTGGGCGGCGGCAAAGCATGTATTGAGGTACCTACATGGTACAACTGGATATGGCTTGAGATATGTTTCAGGTGAAGAAATGAAGCTACAAGGATACTACAATTCTGAGTGGGAAGGGAGTGCAGTAGACAGAAAAAGCAACTCAGGGTGTTGCTTTAGCTTAGGATTTGTTGTGCTATCTTGGTTTAGCAAGAAGCAAACCTCTATCGCACTCAGCACAACAGAAGTAGGATATTATGTAGAAAGTGTTGCAAATCGTAAAGCAGTGTGGCTTCTAAAGCTCCTTACAGGATTATTTGATCAAGAGATAGATACGACTGTGATACATTGTGACAATCAAAGATGTACCAAACTTTTAGAAAATCCAGTGTTCCATGACAGGTCAAAGCACATTGAGGTCAAATACCACTTCATTAGAAATATGGTGCAGAAGGGAGCAATGAAGCTCTCGTATATAGCCACAGACAAAAAATAGCTATTATTTTCACCAAGCCTCTATGCAAGGAAAAGTTTGAATACTTTAGGGACAAGCTTGATGTGATGGAGAATACCTCTCTAAGTGAGAGGGAGCATTGATGGCTATGTGACATCGTGATGATGAGTATGCATATATTTATGAGAAATGAATGGCCCAGACACCAAATGAGTAGACATACATTCATGTGAAATAAATGATCCCGATGAGAAGCACAAACAGCGTAGTACCAAAGACAAATGCAATACAGGTATCATACAGATCCAGATATAGTACTAACGCATTACTGATAGACAATCTCAGCCAAGCATGAAGCTTGGGGTGTTGCAAAATGTCTCCCTCGCTGAGAGGGAGTGTTGATGTTCTCTAGGGTTTCAACATCGGGCAAACATTCTGCACACCATTCTCCCACATTAGTTGAGTGAATTGACCAATAGTTGGTAGAGAATGGCCCCTTCGTAGCCCTAAGAAATAGTCATATGAAATGACTAAATGTTTCTTGTGTCTCGGATGCTTAGTGTATGTTCTATCACGTGAAGTAGCTCGAGTGATAAGAGGCTAGAGGTCATAGTGCATACTCCATGTGGGAGTGCTTCATGAAAAAGTGATCCATTCTAGTAGAGTGAATTGACTTGTCTATGTGACAAGGGATTCATCCCTTGTAGTGAGACAAAGTCTAATCTAATGTTGTCAATGAAGTGTCTAGCACTTCTTAGAGTATGGTCAAATCTACATTAAAGCTCTATAAGAGAGAATGTGATCAACATGTGATGAGGCATCAACAATGAGAACTTTTCTATGATGAAGAAATATCCATGAAGTCAAGACAATCCATTCTAGAAGTCCTAAAGAACATTGGAAAAGTTCCATGATATAATGAAGACAAAAGACTAGATGGCATGGAAATATAATAAGAAATACATATTGAACTAATGAAGTGGCCCCATGAAGGAAGTGAAGTTGACCCCAATTGAGGAAGTTTCTAGTGAATGGAAGAATATAAATAGCAGGCTTCACACTTCATTTGTTCATACTCTCAACACACAACATCCTCTCTCCACTTGTTTGCATCTCCTTGGAAGGCCTAACAAGTGCAAGAAGGAAGTTTTGGGATTATCTTATTCTCTTGGAAGGCTCACTACCCTTTCTAGGGTTTGATGTGAATGAGGGTGAACCTCAATTGTCTCAAGGTTCATCTTCATGCTTGGTAATGTTCTTGTATTGATATGATTTTCTTTTAAGAAAAATTTGTTGGGTTTTCTCCCTTTTGGGATTCCCAGGATAAATCCTTCTGTCTCTTGTGCATGGTTATCTTTTAGTGATCCTTTCTTTTATTTCTACTGCAAATGAATGATGTTATAATTATGGAATGAAATAAGTTATGAATTAGAAGTTGAAAAAGATGAAATTATATTGCTAAAGCTCAAAACACTAACATAATGGTTCTTTAATGCACTCGTGAATATCAACAGGTTGCATGTATCTTAACCAAGTCCCTAGCAAATGGGAAGTTCAATATATTCAGGGAGTGGCTTGGTGTAGTGGATGACACTTGCTAAGAGGGAGTATTTGTTTAAGTAAGTAGATTTGACAATGTTCCAATTACAACTTGTCCTCCTTTAGCATAGGCGTATGTGCAACAACAGTGGTATGCTCCTTTTCCACACTCTATATGACAATTAAGCACTGGATTTATGGAGAGAGAGAAAGGAGGCACATGCATGCCCCCATATTCAATGAATTTCCAATTTTAGAAGCTTTTTCTAAACAAGCAATTTAATCTAAATCTGCTTTATGCTTTAATTAGTTTTGCATGCATGCAATGAAGGGCATAGTTCCCTTAGTTTAGAAGGAACACAATCGCTCATGTATGAAAGTCTCTAGCTTAATGTAGGGCCCTGATCTCTAGGAGACCCACCCCCCCTTTTGCTCCATTATCTATACATCTAGGCACACTAGGGTTAGGAGATTTTACTACCAATGGTAGCGTTGTTGTACATGTGTCTAGGTATCTCTGAGTCTTCTTCCTAGTCTATAAAAGAGAAGCAAAGAACACCATTTTATGGTTTAAAAATCAATTTTGTAGTCGTAGTTTTGCTCTCCATTTTCCAAATTTAATAGAAAATTATATATGTTGTTTTGAGTGGCCATATTTGCATGTTTGTTGTTTTATTTAAAAGCAATTTGTGTTTATAAGTTAAAGTACTCATAGCAGAAATTTTGATTGGTGTTTTCAGCATCGATGGAATATAGTGTTAGGTTAATTTCTATGGTAGAGAATGTACTCACCATGGTTTTATTTTTGACAAGCATGTGCATTTACCATAGTTTTAAAAATCAATCAACTCAAACTCTGGCTCAATGGAGTTGGCCAAGTTGACCATCAATCAAGCTACCTCTACCTTCAAACTAGACCGTGTGATCAGTTTGGTACCGAACTGAGTGTTGGTGTCTGACTTGGCATGTTCGTTACTGAATGGGTCAACTAGGATGAGTCCCATCCTGAATCAGTGGAGTTGACTATAAAAAAAACAATATGTTCATTTACCCATAGTATTCGGTAATACTAAATTCTCAAAGTAAAAGTGATTTTTTAACATTATCATTAATTGTTTCAGGATGCTTGAATGGTTTCAACCTCATCAGGCTTCATGTGAAAAAAGTAAAATTTTAGGTCCCATTCAGAATTCAATAGACTTAATAGTGTTCATGATTTCAGGATTGCAAAATTTCCACCAAATTCTATCATGTATGAGGGTATGGTATTGGCATTTAATCAAGCGCACCAACCCTTCTATATACCTTTATGTTGGCGGTGTTGATTGTTGAATTCCTTTGTCACGACCTTAATAAAAATGTACTCTTCACTCGAGCAAAATCACGTATTAAGCATGAGAAGATTTTTCTACCATATTTGAATGATTGGATTAGGAAATTTCATCAAAATTGTAGGGTGTTGAGTCGTTGACTAGTGTGCTTAAAGGATCAACATTGCAATTCAAGGTAGAGGCAAGGGCTAAAGCCTAGAGGAGGGAGGCATAGGCTGTTATTAATGAATAGCATTCCAATATAGGCAATGACTCGTCGACATGTATGATTTATGATTAATGTTTCAAATTCATTTTTTTAAATGTCCTTGCTCATTTATTAATCTAAAATACATGCACACACACACTCACATCATGTTTCCTTGTTTCCAAAATTCTGGGGAGTCACATTTTCAATGCATCCCCGTTTTGGAAACTCGACCTTGTTTCTTCATTTTGTGCAACTTAGAATCTAACCCTAACCCTAAGATGAACCCTAAATGTTTCATGCTACAAAGGTGAATCCTAACCTCGTGCTTCTAGGCATTCAACTAGAACTACCACTGCAGTTGTAGATGGCCCTGAGGAGTACGAGCTTGAGCCAAATGATGATGTCGTTGCTAGTCATGAATCCCTGATTCTAGTTCTACTTCTAGTTCTAGAAGTGGTGATGAGTTTGATGATTGATCATTTTGATCAATGACATGTATGATGTAGTGGCATCATGGCATGCTTTTTTTACTCTAGCCTATTTAGGCCTCATTGATTATGTATTTTGTTCCACTTCCAAATATGTATTGCATAGTACACTTCATGTCATTTTGATATATTCACCCTTATATGGTATATATATGAGCAGACTTAAGATATTTTGTATCTGATTCTTTAGAATCTTTAAAATATATATATATTTTTAAATTTAATATTTTATGTATTTTTTAGTAAACTGAGTCATTAAATTCAACTCAGTCGAGTCATTAACGATTTCGAATCTAAGTCTAAGTTGACCCTCAACCAATTCCGAGTCTAAGTCCAAGTTTTAAAACATTGGCATGTACCACATTGAAGGTATTTCCCTATTTGCTCTTCATGAATTCCAATATATTATAACAAGCTCTCAAGTCCATTATTTGACAAATCGTGGATGTGCACATTGTGCAAGAAGATCAAGCATGGAAAAAGAATATTCATCTTTGAACGTTATGCAACTCAACACATCCACACACCATGCCGCTTTTTCCTAGTCAATAACACCAAAGCACCATATATTGACATGGAACGCTGACTAGGAAAATCAAGTAAAAAGGCTAGTGTTCCAACTATGTATGTTCATCCCAACGATAAATCTATGCACACGTAATCGTGTAAGCAAACTATTAAGAAATATATCAACAAGATGTACAAATTGTTACAATATGGTTGTGTGATGCATGTATTTGTATTCCCTATTAACTCCCTATGTAAGTTGATATTGCCGATTTTAAAGCGCATGATCAGAGACTAGAAAGCGGACTTCTTTGCCAACATGAGCTCATACAACAAAAATAATCTTAAATGTACAACGCAATCTTCTGTTACTTCCTCATAATTTATGTAAAGAGATGATTTATGTTCATGAAATTGAAAAGTATATTACTTTGCCTATAAACACTTCATGCATTTGTATTCAGGAATTTTCTCTTCTAGTATGAGAAATTATAACTTTAATAAAAGAAATTGCATGTAAACCAATTCCACGTTTGGAACATTATTTTGGCACCAACAAATGAGTTGTTTGAGTCAGTATTTTACAAGCATTGTAGAATAGACATCATCTTTAAACAAATAATCTATTTTGACATAGATGGACAGTAAAACATCATAGAAGTAGAAGCTGGCCAAGCTACGCAAGTGGCTATGAAGATAAATTCAATATTCTACATAAAATATACGTTCGTAGTACAAGAAACTATATTATTCTGTCAACTGCCCAATTATTATTACCTGAGCAACTTCTCTACACTTTATCAGGAACCAACTTTGAAAGTTTTGACAGATCAGGTGTCCCTTCCTCCTTACTATTCCATATTTCAAAAGTAGAATTAGGCGTGCATGCGCCATTGACGCATGCCACTGCAACATGTGCCACATCCACTCGTGGTATCTTTCCATCACCTTTATCACCTTCATATAGAAAAGAAGAAAGGCTGGTGTGGTTAACTCTTGGTTAAAAAGGATTTATAATAGGAGAAAGAAAAAAGTGATTTTGAGTTAAACAACTCAAAGTAGACGAAGAGAAGATAAATCTGCTAGAGACAGAAGAACCCAGTCGTACATTGCCAACTAAAAGTTTGCAAGGGAAGTTGTTTGAAATATTTTTGTAGCTACCAATGGAACAGAGTTTAATCAATAAAAGAAAAGTTTGGATTCAAACTTGATTCATTGCATTGGCTAATAGTGATTGGCTTCGAAGTTCAAACTCAAGAGTTGAATAGGAGAAATAAAAAGGTATCATCAATACATTTCACGTAGGTTTATCATTTCTCGCATGCATGACATATTCATCTCATAATAGCATCACCTTAAGAGGGTATCATCGTAAAAAGCTCGAAGGCAACCCAATAAATTTCTGATTATATGAAAACTAAAATTATAATACCGGTTAGGTAAACATATTAAAATAAGGCCACTACTGTCAAATAATGGCATAGCGATAGTAGTAGAGACATCTTAACATTTTATTATTTTGAACAAAATGAACAAAACTAATAGTATTTACATAGAAAGGAATGTAAACAAATATTAGAATGGAATGTAAACAAATATCTTGCATTCTACATGGTTAAAGTTATAAGAACTTATACTTGGAACCCAATTTGATCCAAAAAGGATCTACATAGTTACTATATGATTTTATTGATGCTCTAGAATTGGGAATATAGAATTTGGAACCTAGAAGGGTTGGTTTGAGTTAGATCCTAAAACCGCACTAACATCCCAGCATTGAGGATCCTTTGGTTCGGGATCAAAGAAGCAGAATTTTGGGTTCTTAAACGTTGAGGACATGTGTCCTAGAGGTCCTCACTGCATTCTATGTGTCAACAACTTTCCAATGGTGATTTGTTTTCATGAAATAGAGTCCATATCAAAACTTAAGCCCCAAGCAAGGTAACAGTCCAATTATTCCCCATAGGTCCAAGTGGTAACGGTGTCAGCTCACCATAATTCACATGTGGATATAGTAACACACGGGAACCCACTAGAGACTTCTAGAAGCATCATGAAGATTCCAAGAGGGTTCTGAAACCCTAAACCTAACTCTACTTCTGGCTATCAAAAACCTAACAAGAGGAAAAATAGTTTACTTTCTTTAGCCATCAAGTGTTCCATAGTATGAGTAGGAGTGTGGAGGAGATGCTAACAGAGCAGAGAGAGTGACAGAAGCAATCTGTAGAGGAGTGTAAGAGACCATGGTGTCTCATAGCTTTGCAGTAAGCTCACAGACTGTTTTGTATTCTGTAATGTAATCTCCATAATAAAGAGATGAAAGGTATTGACCTTCATTTTCTTGTTGGTTTCTAGCGTCAAGTTTCCAAGGTAATTCTTTGTGTTCTAAAGTGTGTCTTTTCTATTGTAGTTTTGTTTTCATGTCACTATAGTTAAAGAATCTGGTTGGTGTGTTTTATTTCCTATTAAATCACTAAAAGATACAAAAGGAATAGCCACACAGTCAAGCATAGTTTCATTGTAGTCATTATAGCTGTAGATCTATTTTGGTGAGCCAACCATCGGAATATCGAAGGTGGTTTATGGATCACAATATCCTTGAACAGATTTGTCTTTCAAAAAATAATCAATTTTCAAAAGCGTACATTCCACATGCTTAGTCATATCCAAGTAAAATGTTTCAAGTAAACCTTGCAATCAATATATTGGGTTGAATGACACAGATCTTCTAAAGACCATTTAACATGATGCAAGTTATTAAACACTAGAAATGTCATAGCGACCTTCTGAAAGCAAGATTGATTCCCAATAACAGAGAATATCGCCAATGAATAAAGCCCCTATACAAACACAACGTAACACAAACATACTTTCCACTCAAGGGAAGAAGGTGTAGTCTTATACTTTACCATTGGAAAATATTTTCATTCTACAATCATCTTAGAGCTCTCATAAAAGTCTCCACAATAAGAATGGTTACAACTAGCACTTTCCAAATATATATATATATATATATGTGTGTGTGTGTGTGTACTTTTTTGGATGTATTTATAATGCATTTATCCTGGTGTCATCCTTCAAAATTTTGTTACATTTACGGTGTAGGGATTGCTGCACTTAGATGTAGAGAAGAAAGGAGTGTGCAAGGCTATGCACTTGGCAAGCACGTGAAAGTTTCTTTTCAAAGCAATGAGCATAGATCAAGAGATATTTTTGACCTAATCCACTCAAATGTATGTGGACCCATGAGTTCAACATTCTTACTAGGAAAAAATTTATGCGTCTTTTATTGATGATTCCTCTAGGAAGTTTTGGATTTACTTCATAAAGACCAAGGATGAGGTAGTTTGTAAGTTTCACGAGTTTAAAGCTCTTGTAGAAAATTAAACAGGAAAGAAAATTGAGGTATTGAGGTATGGAGGGAAGTACATGTCCAAGAAGTTTGACACTTTTCATAGGCAAGCATGAATCAAGTAGGAGCTATCAAGAATGGGGTTGCAAAGAGGAAGAACAGGGCCTTTATAGAGAGCCAAATCTATGATTCATGATCTAGATCTATCCATGTGTCTCTAGACAAAAGCATGTCTTAAAGCTATTTATATTTTGAACAGTTGTCCTCATAGAGTTTTGAAGGACAAGAAACCAGAGTAGGCATTCATGGGTGAGAAGACTTGGGTGGCATATCTTCATGTTTTCGATTGTCCTATCTATAATCATATTCCTGATGAGAAAGAAACCAAGCTAAAACCTTCTAGTTTGAAGGGTATCTATGTGGATTACAGTAAGTCCTTCAAAGTTTGCAGAGTCTGTATTCCATCTCAACGATAAGTAGTTGTGAGCAAAGATGTCAAGCTTGATGAGGATACATGGTCCTTCAAGTCTTGGGAACTTCAAGCAATGATTGAGGAGGTAGAGGACCTTCTACCCCAAATGTTGACCTGTAGTGTTCAAAAAAATGAGGTTCAAATCAACAAGCTTTTCAATAGGTGCAGGGGGTTGCCTCTTTACCATCCAGTTTAGCTAGAAATCCTAAGTGGTTCACGGAGACATTATAGGGGGCATAGGAGCAAGTTGGAGCCTATAAGACTTCATTTCGGATATGTCACTCTCCCCAAAAAATTTCGAATTATGTGGCACTGATGCTTTCCATCTTTGATATAGAGCCTTCTTGTTTTGAGGAAGCAACACGTCCATTAGAGGAAATTTCAACTCAAAATGGGTCTTTCAACCCTAATTCAAATTCCATGTCATCATGTGTTAGCCAATGAAATTCCTTTAAATTTAAAATACCATATAGGTCTTAAACAATTTTTTAATATAAATTTGGGGATAGTTATCATAAAAAAAACTACCTTTTTTGGTTCGTATTTTCAACATATCTCCATGTGTTTTTACTCAAATTTCGATCGGGAGAGCTCGTTGGATGCGGAATTAAATTACACATCCTATGAGTACCCACTCTACATACTTTTGATGGGCCTCGCTACCCCAAAAACAAGAAATACCTGAAAAAACGTGATGATGACATCATCATCACGTTTTTTCAGGTATTTCTTGTTTTTGGGGTAGCAGGGTAAAAATTGTGATGATGACATCATCATCACGTTTTTTCAGGTATTTCTTGTTTTTGGGGTAGCGGGGCCCGTCAAAAGTATGTAGAGTGGGTACTTGTTGGCTGCAAAATTTAATTCCGCATCCAACGAGCTCTCCCTATCGAAATTTGAGTAAAAAAACAGGGAGATATCTCGAAAATACAAACAAAAAAAATAGTTTTTTTTCTTTTCTTCCTCCAAAATTAATAAATATTATTTTATCATTTTAACTCTTATTTTATTATTTTCCTTAGGAGGCCCATTTTGAGTTGAAATTTCCTCTAATGAATAGGTTTGGCAAGATGCGATGGTGAAGTACAACTCAATAATGAAGAATAATGTTTGGGAAATTGTGCCTAGGCCAAAGGAAAAGTTAGCGAGAGACTCTACGTGGTTGTACAAGTTTAAGCATGAAACATAGTGCAACATAGAGAAATTCAAAGTTCAATTTGTTGCTAGATATTTATCCCAAAAAGAGGGCGCTGACCATGACGAGACTTTTGCTCCAATTGCTGGGTTGTTGATGCCTGGAAAATTCCCAGGTACCGACAATAGGGATTCTCCCTGTTAGTGCTAGAAATTGTTCTAGACTACTAGAAGAACAAGCCAACACAATGTCTAAAATAAAA
The DNA here is from genome assembly GCA_001517045.1 of Pseudotsuga menziesii. Classification (NCBI taxonomy): domain Eukaryota; kingdom Viridiplantae; phylum Streptophyta; class Pinopsida; order Pinales; family Pinaceae; genus Pseudotsuga; species Pseudotsuga menziesii. Next base: position 333,208 of record LPNX010171187.1, read on the forward strand.
CAAAGTAAAACTGTCTTTTTGTATTGTTTTGGTCTGAAAATTTCATAAACAAGAGAGTAACATTAAACAAACTAAAACAAGTACTAAATCATATAAAGATAAAGGACTGAGATGAATCATATATAACAAATAAACCATAAAGAGTAAAGATAAGTGACTGAGTTCCACCCACAACCTACAAGCATTTCATGAATGAAACATTATACAAGAAACGAAATTGCACATTGAGTGATTTAACAAACCATAAATGAAACCAGTAATGAAGATAAATAGGGCTTATCAGTGATATATATCACAATAAGTCTGGAAAATTACATGAGAGTTTGAACCTTAGCTTGCTACAGTAGCTCTTGAGCCTCCCCTTGCACAAAACTCGAACCCCACTACCATCTAATTTCTTTCTTTTATCCTCGTTACATCCCAAAAACAGTAACTTAACTACATAACTAACTTTTAGTTCAAGTTCTCGAAACTGCTACTAAAATAATTGTTTTACATAATAAACTGTCAACTTTACAAAAACTAACTAAAGGACACCTATCAGTAATGATCTTTAAAGATTTTTGGCTACTTCAGCCAGAACTTCTATCCCTTCCAGAGCTTGTGATTTCCTTCTAGTCCTTTGTTCTTCTGCTTCCAAGTCTTCAACTTTCCTTGACAGTTCTTGATTCTTCTGAGTTAAATCCTGGATTTTTTGGTTTAGCTCCTCAAATTTTCCTTGAGTCCGCCTCTTCCTTTTTAAAGCTTCCTTTGCAACCACAATTAGCTCCTGGTAATGTGTGTTAATATCTTCAAGATCTTCCCTTAATCTCTTGTTTTCCATGACCAAACCCTCATTGGTTTCATTCAGAAAATCAATTTGATACTTATACTATTTAACAGTCTTCTGAAGATTCTCGTTTTCTGAGTCTATGTATTTTACTTCTTGAAATGAGGAAGCTTTCTCTGATAACCAGGGGATATTCAGTTTTTTGAAAATTGCATCATCGTCTTCTTCATGCTGATCTACTACTGCTACAGGAACCTTTTGAGACCTATCTCCTTTAATACTGGAATCTTTTGACTGTTCTATAACTCTGTTTTTTACTGAAGATGATTTCACAGTCAATGAATCTTCTTTCTTACTATCTACCTGCTGAGAATTCAGGTCTTCATCTTCTTCCAAATCTTCTTGAGATGAGGAGTTTTCTATTATAGTAATTTTGTCCTTCATCAATCTAGGGTTTAACATTCTTTTCATGTTAAGTCTTAGCTTATTCTTTGCTCTTGTTTTGGGTCTCCAATTTGATTCTTCTATCATTGCATAAGACTTCCCACGAAACTTTATACTGGAAATTTGTACACCCTCATTCTTTAGTTCAACCACTGACTTCCCTTTGAGTTTTTTACTTGGAATTTGTATGTTCTCAGCTTCAAGCTTGGCTAGAACAAAAACATCTGCTATGTTTTCTTGAAAATCAGTGAAATCCTGATCATGTTCAACTGATTTCCTTTCTTCTTCCTATTTCAAAACTGCTGCTTGGACGACTTCTAGAATAAATCTCTCTTTGCTCTTCACATTCAGGTTCTTCGAGCTTCTGAGCTAAAGACTCCTCTTGAACATTGTCTTCTACTGATTCAGCAATGACTTCCTTCTTTAATCTTTTAACCAGGCTGTGAAGTTTGTTCACCTGTCTCTTTTTTGACTGGTCCTCTTTTTCACTCTGAAACCCTGACCAGAACAAGAAGTAGTCCCAAGTTTTACCCTTTTTCTGAAGCACAGTGCAAATGATCAGTTTTATTAGTCCATGGTGGAAGATAGATTGCTTGGTATGATCTTTATGTCCTTTTACCCTACTTGACATTTTCTGCAGGCTCTTTAGAAAGAAAGAGGGAAGATTCATCCTGGACTCTTGGTTTAGATGCTGTAGAAATCTGATGTGATACTTGAAGACAAAAGAAAATCTACCTTAACAAGTTATATAACTCTGTAAAATCCTGATAGGCTCCCTCCACTCAGGTTTGAAATTTTGTACATGCACACCCTTGCCCCAATCTGCTTCAACCTCAGGCAACAAGAAATCCTTTGAATTGAAAGTAAATGGCACTTTCTTAAACCAAAACTCACCCTCATTTGCAATGTCTGTTGCTTCAGCTATCAATTCTCTAGTTAACTCAATTTTGAGGGTATTGAACAAAACCGTATCTTTATCTAACCCCTGGGCAAACCCATATGATACTTCATAAAGAAAACCATCAATCTTTTTGAAGTATTTAAACTAGCCAGCTCTCTGGAACAGTTTTGCACATTCAGGAAAGCAATTAGCCCAACCCATATCAGAAGGTTCAGCCCTGTTGGTTTTATTACTCCTCTTCATTTCTCTGCACTAAACCCTAACTGTATCTTTCTTTCAAAAATAGTTGAAAACTATTTCGAAAATATCTCACTACAACAATAAAACTAGAAGTTGAGTAAAATCAGGACCATAAACTCGCAATTTCTCAATTGCTCTTATCAAAACTAACCCTTTGTGAATGCAAATCACGAATTAGTTAATGCTTTTTGTATCTGATTGCATACCTGTCACAATGATGATTTAAAATGCTGAATATGAGCTCTCCTGTTCTCATACATGTCAGACAAACCTCCACAGTTCTGTCTTCAACGACCACGATTACACCCAGTTCTTTTAATAATTTTGTCAAATTAGAAAAACAAAAGGTGAACCCATGATCTTCTCAGCTTCTCATACGCCCATCAAATTCGCCACTAGCTTTGAACAAGCTCCGAGGATGCAATATCATAAGTGTTTAATAAATTTCCACTCTCAAGATTTCGGACAACTATGATTAACCTGCATAATCTTTACCTTATCATGCACACTTGTCGTAATGATTATGAGGTCTATACACGTATCGTTTTGTCTTTACAGATGTGAAAACTTCCATCATTTGCGATTTTGAAAAACTCACGACTTGATATTATAATTTTTTAGTGCCTCGACTTTCTTGTAGCACTTTAGTTCACGGTCTTTCCCTTTTGTGCTACAAGAATCTACCTAATGAATATTTTGACAAATGGCTCCAAAACAAAGGGTTAGGTAAAATGACCAAACTTAGATTAAACCTTATGATAAGTTTTTTCAACTTTTTAGAAATATATACATCTAATAAGCCCATTAAAACTATAAAACAAACGAAAAAAGTAAATAGAAAAAGAAACAACATGAAATCAAATAAAAATATGCTCAAAATTTCTAATACCTCAAAACCAAACTCAAAATTTAAAAGAAATAAGAAAACAATGCTTTGGGGAAAATAAAAAACATGTAATCTAAAAAACAAAATCTAGCTATAACATCTGGCTCCTGCTGCGAGATGAAGTCCTCCTTGTGAGGCTTCAAGAACCTGTAGATCAGTGCCTTCTGCCATTTAACTGAACCTATCTACTACTCTGCAAAACATCCATTGGGCTATGGAGTATTTATTCAATCTCTATCACACCGGTAGATACAATGAAATGACAAGTTTCTTACCTTCAATAGCTGTAAAAGTGTTTGAGGAATCGTCCATTTACTGGATTGGATAATTCTTCACCTTCCAAGGTCTGCAATATGAAGGTATTGTTCTCCAAAAGTTTTAAAACTATGAAAGGACCAAACCACAAACTGTCAAATTTACCATGTTTTTCTTTTTGTTCCCTTTTGGCATCCCACCTTAGTACCATGTTTTTCTGCCTCTTCCTTTTTAAAGCTTCCTTTGAAACCACAATCAGCTCCTGGTAATGTGTGTTAATATCTTCAAGATCTTCCCTTAATCTCCTGTTTTCCATGACCAAACCCTCATTGGTTTCATTCAGAAAATCGATTTGATACTTGTACTGTTTAACAGTCTTCTGAAGATTCTCATTTTCTGAGTGTATGTATTTTCCTTCTTGAAATGAGGAAGCTTTCTGTGATAACCAGGGGATATTCAGTTTTTTGAAAATTGCATCATCATCTTCTTCATGCGGATCTGCTACTGCTATAGGAGCCTTTTGAGACCTATCTCCTTTAATACTGGAATCTTTTGACTGTTCTATAACTCTATTTTTTACTGAAGATGATTTCACAGTCAATGAATCTTCTTTCTTACTATCTACCCGCTAAGAATTTAGGTCTTCATCTTCTTCCAAATCTTCTCGAGATGAGGAGTTTTCTATTATAGTAATTAATCTAGGGTTTAACATTCTTTTCATGTTAAGTCTTAGCTTATTCTTTGCTCTTGTTTTGGGTCTCCAATTTGATTCTTCTATCATTGAGACTTCCCACGAAACTTTATACTAGAAATTTGTACACCCTCATTCTTTAGTTCAACCACTGACTTCCCTTTGAGTTTTTTAGTTGGAATTTGTATGTTCTCAACTTCAACCTTGGATGGAACAAAAACACCTACTATGTTTTCTTGAATATCAGTGAAATCCTGATCATGTTCAACTGATTTCCTTTCTTCTTCCTGTTTCAAAACTGCTGCCTGGACTTCTTCTACATTTTCAGAAACTTCTATCTGATTATCCTCATAAATCTCTCTTTGCTCTTCACATACAGGTTCTTCGAGCTTCTGAGCTGAAGACTCCTCTTAAACATTTTCTTCTACTGACTTAGCAATGACTTCCTTCTTTAATCTTTTAACCAGGCTGTGAAGTTTGTTCACTTGTCTCTTTTTTTACTGGTTCTCTTTTCCACTCTGAAACCCTGACCAGAACAAGAAGTAGTCCCAAGTTTTACCCTTTTTCTGAAGCACAGTGCAAATGATCAGTTTTATTAGTCCATGGTGGAAGATAGATTGCTTGGTATGATCTTTATGTCCTTTTACCCTACTTGACATTTTTTGCAAGCTCTTTAGAAAGAAAAAGGGAAGATTCATCCTGGACTCTTGGTTTAGATGTTGTAGAAATCTGATGTGATACTTAAAGACAAAAGCAAATCTACCTTCATAACTTATATAACTCTGTAAAATCTTGATAGGCTCCCTCCACTCAAGTTTGAAATTTTGTACATGCACACCCTTGCCCCAATCTGATTCAACCTCAGGCAACAAGAAATCCTTTGAATTGAAGGTAACTGGCACTTTCTTAAACCAATATTTGCTCTCATCTGCAATGCCTATTGCTTCAGCTATCAATTCTCTAGTTAACTCAATTTTGAGGGTATTGAACAAAACCGTATCTTTATTTAACCCCTGGGCAAACCCATATGATACTTCAAAATGAAAACCATCAATCTTTTCGAAGTATTTAAACCAGCCAGCTCTCTAGAACAGTTTTGCGCGTTCAGGAAAGCTATTAGCCCAACCCATATCAGAAGGTTTGGCCCTATTGGTTTTACCACTCCTCTTCATTTCTCTGCACTAAACCCTAACTGTATCTTTCTTTCAAAAATAGTTGAAAACTATTTCGAAAATATCTCACTACAACAATAAAACTAGAAGCTGAGTAAATTCAGGACCATAAACTCGCAATTTCTCAATTGCTCTTATCAAAACTAACCCTTTATCAATGCAAATCATGAATTAGTTAATGCTTTCTGCATCTGGTTGCATACTTGTCACAATGATGATTTAAAATGCCGAATATGCGCTCTCCTGTCCTCATACATGTCAGACAAACCTCCACAGTTCTGTCTTCAACGACCACGATTACGCCCAGTTCTTTTAATTAATTTTGTCAAATTAGAAAAACAAAAGGTGAACCCACGATCTTCTCAGCTTCTCATATGCCCATCAAATTCGCCACTAGCTTTGAACAAGCTCCGAGGATGCAGTATCATAAGTGTTTAAGAAATTTCCATTCTTTAAGATTTCGGACAGCTACGATTTACCTGCATAATCTTTACCTTATCATGCACACTTGTCGTAATGATTATGAGGTCTATACACGTATCATTTTGTCTTTACAGATCTTAAAAATTCCATCATTTGTGATTTGGAAAAACTCACGACTTGATATTATAATTTTTTAGTGCCTCGACTTTTTTGTAGCGCTTTAGTTCACGGTCTTTCCCTTTTGCGCTACAAGAATCTGCCTGATGAATATTTTGACAAATGGCTCCAAAACAAAGGGTTAGGTAATATGACCAAACTTAGATTAAACCTTACGATAAGTTTTTTCAACTTTTCAGAAATATATACATCTAATAAGCCCATTAAAACTATAAAACAAATGAAATAAAGTAAATTGAAAAAGAAACAACATGAAATCAAATAAAAATATGCTCAAAATTTCTAATACCTCAAAACCAAACTCAAAATTTAAAAGAAATAAGAAAACAATGCTTTGGGGAAATAAAAAACATGTAATCTAAAAAACAAAATCTAGCTATAACACTCCCCAATAATCGATCCCAACTAGATCGTTCACCGTTTGGTATGGGGAACCCTTTTGGTTAGCGGCCTGACTACCTTAGAATTAAAGTTTGTTTAAGTTTTCACCGGTTACGACCCGGTCCACCGTTTATGTAATTTTCTTTATATGGATAAAATGCACATGCCTAAGGTAAATGCACGTGACTGATGAACAAAAACCTCACTAGAGATGCATAGGTTCTTACCTCCCGTCTTACCGCTCTTGCTCCTCAATCACTTTTATAAATCTAAATCTAAGCAAATTGATTATTTTCTAGTCTATTCTAAACTAAAATATCCTATCCCTTTGGGGAGCAAGTTTAGAAGAATGAGAGTAATGTATTGTAATTATCTATAATGAATCTTGCAGGTAATTGTTCCAATTCTATACACATAGTTACAACAAAAAGATTAACAAAGATAGCTTTGAAATAAGAAAACATTCATTACTCAATTTGTATACAGAATTTTATATGAAGAGCAAAATCATTCATCATTAAAGAAATAGTTCATAAAAGTCAGAACGATCTCACAGCTATACAGAAACTCAATAGAAGTAATTTAAAATTCGAAATTCCACATTATCCATGTAAAACCCCGTGCAGTCCTTTCCCAGCAAAATTGTCCTTCTTTATTCATAGAAAAAATCAGTTCTTCTTACAAATAAACCAGCCTTCTTGTGCCAGCGAAATGTCCCTCTATTTATAATACAATTACAAATGAGTCCTCAACTTCCCTGGCTTTAGGAATTCCAAAATTTTGTCCTTTAGTGCTTTGCTTTAGAAAGAAATAATAAATTACACAAAATGCAGAATAAGACAAAAATCCTTAAGTGGGCCTAGCCAAACTTGCAACATATTCCCCCCACGCATCTGCTTCCTCAGTGATAGTCCGGTAAGTTACTGGTTCCATCATTTGCACTGTCACCTTGTGTACGACTAGCTGAGATTCCATGCCTGTGACCTTTTTTGGAGTGGTTCTGAACAAGTCTTCCAAGATGTAATTGCTGACCGAAGCTTGTGCAATCCATGTTTTAACATTGTCTTCACTGATGATTTCCATCTTTTGAATATATTGTTCATCCTCGTGTAATCTATCCTGTAGATACGTCACGAGCTGGTCTTTGCTTGGGAAGTCATTTATTTTTGCAGCTGAAGCAAGCCGGCATCTCTCATGAACTTGGCGCATCTTCCTATAGAACCCTGTACACTTTTCCAGGGTCTTCTCAGTTTCATAACTCAATCTTACTGAATCCTTTCTGCAGAATTCTAAGAGAGCCATTTCTATTTTTAAGCCTCTGGCAATCTTCTGTGGCAAGTGTTCAGGGAATGTCGAGTTTGCTTCTACCCAAGTCAACTAGCTTTGAACTTGTTTAGCAACCTCAATTAGTCTTGTTCTGAAACTAAGAGATTCTGCTGCAATCTTCTTCACTCTTGTCTCTGTTGTCTTCACCTTATGAATGTCACCTACTAGATTTATTTAAGCTTGGTGTATGTTTCTCCGGATTGTGCAAGCTTAGGCACGGAAAGGGGTGACATCTAGCTGCCTCTCATTTGCTACCTTAAGTTGAGCTTCAACAAATCCCTTTTGTGTCACCAACTCCTCTACCTGGGTTCTCAATTCCCCCATTTGTTGGTGAGTTGTTGACTCCCTTGATTCCAGCTCCGAGATCTTAGCTTCAAAATCTTTCTTCTCTCCCTCCATAATCATCACTTGTACTTCTAAGGCAGCTTTCTCTGTTTCCAGAGCTTGGTAGTCTCTCTAGAGTCTCTTTTTTTCTGATAGCGTGGCCTTGTGCTTTCTTTTCAGCTCTATGCCTTTCCCTCTTTCCTTAACTAAAGTAACTTTAATTTTGAACATCTTTTCTTTATGATGTTTGACATCCTCAATCAGCTTGTTGACATTATTGGCGTTGGCTTGCGTGGCTGCTATACTTACAGAGGCTAAGAATTTAGGGTCTTGATTAATGCGTTCCACAATGGTTTTTTCCGTCACTGTGATTACGTCAGCTTTGGTGCCAATCTTTAATCGTTTCTCTGATCTTCTGACGATAGTTTTCTTTGCCTTACAAAAAAATATGGTGTCTAAGCATGTCACTGTGTGATGCTTAGATGGGGTGAAAGAAATGAGTCCAAGTTCTGCAAGAGGAACGTGGCTGCCCGTAATCGTGCCACTTGACGAAGCAGGAGGGTCTATTGGGTCGTTCTGAACTGCTTCTTGGTCCATTTCTTCCCTAAGCTTGTCCTCTTCTTCCTTCTTCCTTTGTTCTTCAGCTGCTCTCTCAGCTTGTTTTGTTTTCTCTGTGCTTCTTCTTCTTTTTGTGTCTGAGCCTCTTCCGCTTTTTTCCTTTCGGCTTCTTCCAATTGTAACTTCAGGGCCTCTTCCTTTTTCTTCTGCAACTGCTTTTTGTTGCACTGTTGCTATTTTTATCCCCGCTAGTGCTGCCTTTCTTCTTGAAACGTTTACTCAGCGCGGTCATGTTTCTGGCATTTCTATACACTAATTCATCCTTATCAAAGTGATGAGAGTATTCATAGCGTACTCCAACATTCGTACAATGCTCTGCAACTTTTCTCTCCGCGTCATTTCTACGGAAACTCTTCTCGCCAAAGCAAAAATTTTCCAAATCTTTACAAGGAGGCGCTTTTGACCTTAGTAAATTTGTAACTTCCTATGCAAAAAGGCAGTGGCGAGAATGCTTCCTTTTTCATGTCGAAGAGGAAGTTACCTACTCCATCTATGAATAAATGTCTTACTGCTTCCTTATGGACTACATGGTCCGTGGCAAATTTGGGAAGCAATGACGGGGCTCTAAAGCCTCCATATATTTTCAAATAAGTTCCTGCCTGAGAGAAATAGTTTTTCCATATTCGCAAATAACTTCCATGGCGTTTTCCAACAAACAGTCGGGCTCTTTGAGGAAGATGGAGATATCACGGAAGAGAAAGCCTACTTGGGAAAGAGAAATTATACAAGAAGCAGAAAGATATGGAGTTCCTAAAGGCTCCACAAGGATAAGCAAGAAGCCCAAGCCATTTTCCAACTATGTAGCTTTGATGTGTGATCTTGTAGATCAAGAACCCACAAACTATGAAGAAGTTGTACAGAAGAAAGAATGGGTAGAAGCAATGATGGAAGAATACCAATCAATAATGAAGAATGATGTGTGGGATATAGTTCCCAAACCAAAAGGCAAGAATGTGGTATCTTCCAAGTGGATTTACAAGATAAAACATGCAGCTGATGGAAGGATAGAGAAATACAAGGAAAGATTTGTGGCTACAGGTTTCTCTTAGAAAGAGGGAATTGATTATGAAGAAACATTTGCACCAGTAGCAAGGTATACTTCGATTAGAGCCATCATGGCACTTGCATCCATGATGAAGTGGAACTTACACTAGATGGATGTGAGACAGCCTTCTTGAATGGTGTGGTTGAGGAAGAAGTATACATAGAACAAACACAAGGATTTGAAGTTGAAGACAGAAAGAGTCACGTATGCAAGTTGAAGAAGGCCCTATACAGCTTGAAGCAAGCTCCTAGAGCATGGTAAGGAAGGATAGATAGTTTCCTGACGAGCTTGGGACTTTACCAAGAGTAAAGCCGACCCTAACCTTTACTTCAAGGTTATAGAAGATGAACCTGTCATACTATTACTATATGTAGAAGACCTAATTATGACAGGGAATGAGAAACAGATTGTAGAATGCAAGAAGAAGCTCGCTGAGGAATTTGAGATGAAAGACCTTGGATTAATGCACTATTTTCTAGGTCTAGAAGTGTGGCAAAGTTCAGAAGGAATCTTTCTCAATCAAGGAAAGTATGCAATAGAAATTTTGAAAAAATTTGATATGTTGGAATGTAAAGCCATGGCCACACCCATGGATACCAACCTAAAGTTGTTGGCTGATGAATCATCAGAGTTAGTGGATATGACTCAATACAGACAGATTATTGGGTCGTTGATGTATCTAACAAATACCAGACTAGACATTTGTTTTGCTGTGAACACCTTGAGTCGGTATCTAGTTCAACCTAGACGTGTTCACTTGGTAGCTGCAAAACATGTGATGAGATATCTGAAAGGAACTATAGACTTTGGTCTATACTATGATGGAAACCATGACTACAGATTGTATGGCTATACAGATGCAGATTGGGCTGGAAGTGTCTCAGACAGGAAAAGCACATCTCGTGGATGTTATGATTTCATGGTTTAGCAGGAAACAATCCAGTGTTGCTCTTAGCACGGTTGAAGCAGAATACATAGCAACTTGCTTTGCTAGTTGTGAAGCCATATGGCTTCGGAAGTTGATGTCAGGTCTATTTAACCTAGAGTTGGATACCATAGTGATTCTATGTGATAACCAGAGATGTATAAAGATGACAGAGAACCCAATGTTCCATGATAAATTGAAGCACATAGAAATCCAGTATTTCTACATTCGAGATATGATATAGAAGGGAGCCATAAAGCTCCAGTATGTGAGTACCCATGAACAAGTTGTTGATGTGTTGACAAAGCCTCTGTCTCGAATAAAGTTTGAATATTTTCGAGACAAGCTTGGTGTTGTTTGAAAAGACCTTCCCCAAAAGGGAGTGCAGTGATGTTGCAGTGGGATTGTATCATCCCTAGACACCTGTCCTAAAGTGATCCGTAGACTTCTGTCTCCAAGAAAGAAGCAAGATTGTATCATCCCTGGACACTTGTCCTAAAGCGATTCGGACACTTCAGTTTTCGAGAATGTGGTAGGATTGCATCATCCTTGGACGAAAGTCCTAAAGTGATAGGGAGTGATTATCCCATAATGGTATCCGGTGACTTCGGTCCTCGAGAATGTGGTAGGATTGCATCATCCTTGGACTTAAGTCCTAAAGTGATAGGGAGTGACTATCCCGTAATGGTATCTGGTGACTTTGGTCCTCGAGAATGTGGTAGGATTGCATCATCCTTAGACTTAAGTCCTAAAGTGATAGGGAGTGATTATCCCATAATAGTATACGGAGACTTCGGTCCTCGAGAATGTGGTAGGATTGTATCATCCTTGGACTCAAGTCCTAAAGTGATTCGTAGAATTTAGTCTTCATATTGTGGATTGCAGGTTGTTGCTAATGATGATGATGTTGCTCAAAGTATTGATGATGATGTTGTTGATCAAGAGATCAAAGTATTGCTGATGATGTTGCTCAAAGTATTGATGATGATGTTTCTGATCGAAAGATCAAAGTATTGTCGATGATGTTGCTCAAAGTATTGCTGATGATGATGATGATCGAAAGGTCAAAGTATTGTTGATGATGATGAAGACTAAAATGCTGATGATGATGTTGTCCACCGAATGACCAAAGTGTTGCTGCTGCTGAAATTGAAGATGAAGACTATATGTCAAAGATGATGAAAAAGCTTCCAATGATTTATAGATGTATCACCCTGATGATGTTGAAGATGCTCTCTCTCCTTCTCCTACTGCTGTTGTTGTTGTTGTAGAATACCCTTCTCGTTAAGGGGGAGTGTTGAATTGTTGTAACTTCGAAGTGTATTCACTTACTGTACCCCGATGTTCCTATCAGGAGAATCATTAATATTGTACTAGGTCAGTAAGGAGTCATGAGGAAAAAACCTCTGTTGTAAGTCGGGTCATTAGCACCACCCTTTGGAATATAATATAAGTTGTTTTGAGTCCTCCTAGAGAAGTTGGCCCAGTCAAGTTTAGTGGGGCTGACTTAGTTGAGTGGAAAAACAAGTGAGTGGAAAAATATAAATAGAGAGTGAAGCGCTCCTAATTTGAACACACAAACACACTTGTGTAGCGCATGAGAAAGAGAGAGAGAGTCTTATCTGCAAGGAGGAGAAGGACCAGTCTGAAGTCTTATCTTTTATCTTTTTGATCATCTATATTGAGGAAGCTTTTCTTGCTGGGTTTTTCCCTTTAGGGTTTTCCCAGGGTAAATCTATGTTGATCTTGTGATACTGTTTCTTTCAGTGATCCTGTCTATATGCTATTATTGTGAAATTGAATTGAATGCTGATAATCTAGCTTAGCATATGGAATCTTAACAACCCCTGTGCCTATGATTGAAGAAGTAACTGAGCATTTGCAAACAGTTACACATTTGTTTAATGATAATGAAATTGTGGATTCTATCCCTAATCCAAGGATTCTTGAGTCTTCTTCTGTTCCTAATTCTGCAACATCAGCATTGCTCCTTTCATCCATCCAAAGTCTTTCAACTTTGCCTGCTGGAGCAATCCCGCCATCTTCGTTATCTCAACTCTATCACTCTTTGACTTTTACATTTGCTTCTACCTCAACTACCTCAGTCCAACCTTCCATGCTCCCATCTACTGTTGCAGGAACCCAGTCTTTGAAGACTCCTTTGCAACTACCCTCTTTCACTTTTTCATCATCACCCATTCCTGAACAAATTTTGATACCCTCGTCATCACTCCCAGTAGCAAACATTTACATCCCATCCTCTGAAACTTCCATCCCAAATTTCTCTTCGACCTTTGAACCAGCAGTTGTTTAGAACATCTCTTCCTCCTTATTTACCCCTGATGTCACTATGCCCATACCTACTCCCACCATCACTCAGACATATTCCTTGGTTTCAACAGTAAATGTGACTTCACCATTTACTAAATTAGTGGCTGAATTTGAAGAAGATGATGTAGTCCCTCTTGGGGATTATTTCTACAGTAAATCAGCCAAGGCAGTGCTAAGGAAGGGAAAGAAGAAAAGCAAAGATCAAGGCGGTGTTGAAGCTAATCAGATAATCCGGACACAGCAGTCTGGTGATCCTCAGGTAGATGTTGTTGATACAGCTACAACTTTGGGTGCATTCACAGGTGCAAACCTTGATGCAGTTAGTACATTAAACAGGGAGCTTGACAGAAGAAAGGAAGAAATAAGCAAGCTAGAAGAAGAGCTGGACAGAACCAGAAGGGAGCATAATGCTTATGTTACTGATCTTAAAAGGGCATCTGAAAATAGTTTGAATGAGTTACAGCTGAAAAATACTTCTATCCAGGTTGAATTGCACAATGAATAGACTACAAATGCCATTATTACACAGAGGATAGCTACACTTGAAAAACAATGTGAAGATGCAACTGCAAGTGCAGCTTCCTCTGCTTTCTCCAGGTTTTCTCAACAAGAGTTCAAAGATTTGGCTATATAGACCAATCAAGAACATCATGAATTGGTGACTGAATTGTTTAAAACTCTGGATTATATTTTGGAAACTCATGTTGCTTTTGGAAAAATGTTTGTTACTCTTGAGAACCAAGTGGCCAAGAGAGAACAAGCCTCTAAGGCTTATGATGGTATTCTGGATTGGAAAAGGTATATGAAAGATAGACCAGAAGGCATCACTATCCTTAGCAACTTCTAGCTGAAGAAAGTCAGGATTGTGTTGTGGGCTTGGCTTGACCTAAATGAGATGATTGAAGATACCATTAAGAAAGCTCAAGCTATCTGTAGGAGATGGTATGCTTTGGATAACATCATGGAAATACTACACTTCCCTACCATGGATCTCATTGAAAATGCTTGTCCGCCAAAACTGATAATTGAACAGGTCGAACGTCGATGTGACGAGGCCAATGAGAAGATTCAAGGGCTTGACCATATCAACATCGAAGATGTGGATCAACTAATTAGACAACCTCTTGCTATTGAGGGCAAGATCCACATTTTTGTCCGCATTTGGCACAAGCTGGCCAAAAATGAAATGGAAAATTTTAAGTGCGATCCTCAACTTGGGTTCGAATCAGCCAATTATCCAAACATAGATGAATTGTTGGAGATTTGGACTAAGTGGCGAGATTTTCTTGGCCATTAGTTTTATATAGATTTTACGATCCCAGTTTCATGGGGATTCATTCTTTTGTAATTGTTATTTAAAGGGTAGATTTCTCATGTGTAAAAGAGGGGGGAACTTTTAAGGAAAAAATTAGCTAAGGAGATTGAAGATACTCTGTTTTATTCTGGGTTTGTAATTTCTTGCAGACTTTATTTAATACAGCTATGCTATTCTTTTAAATCTCTTTGTGTTAATTTAGTCAAGTTTCCTTGATGAATATTGATTTTTTTCGTTTCAGATTATCTACTATTGCTGTTAATCTTTTGCAATTCATAAGTACATCTATTTACAGCTCTGATTTCTCTTTGCTTGTGATCTTCGGATGATTAAGGTTTTAAAAGAGTTTATTCAATTAAAGCTTTTATCTATTTCTGCAAATGATTTACAGACAATTATGATTTATGTTAATTTTTCAATTAACATATCAATGACAGGTTAATCTTGAGTGTTCTAAATTCTTAACTTACCATCAGGCAATTTTACTTGAATGGTAGTAATTTGAGTTGATAAGTAATTAAATCTCTTTCACATTTCTGTTAAATTGATGGATATCCTTATCTATTTTCCATATCAAGTTAACCTGCAAACCAACAAGACATCTTCTTAGAGTAGTATTCAGTTAGATTAGATTCCTTCTTAGTTAGGTTCATTTTCATTTTAGCTTCTCAAGCATTCAGTTTTCCCTAATTGGGAAACAGATCCTTTTAGAATCAGAACCATAAGTGCTAGCGAGGGCCTTAGTATCCATGGGAGATTACTATACCAAACAGGCTGAGGATAGAATTGTCCTTGCTTAGGACCTCTCAAAGCCTTTCAGTCTAGGTTTTCCCCCTCTGTTGTGAGCCTAGGAACTCATTCCAACAACCTACACATCTGAGGCTTCAACAATACATCAATCATAAACAAGAGAAGTTCTTAAATCATACAATATCACCTCATTTATATGGAATCCATCCAATGGCACATCGTAGACCTCCAAATTCTTTCAATTTTGTTATCAAAATCTCAGCAGCATTACAATAAGCTAAGGTCCCTTCCATCCCTCTAGAATGAGGAAGATGGCCTCGTATTTATACAAAAACCAAGCCCCAGGGGGGAATTCATGAACTGTAGATAAACCCGAAGGGTGACTGAGTTGAAGAGGAGTCGAACTGAGCTAAACCAGAGTTGAAGTGAAGAGGAACTGACCTTCTTCACCCAACAAATGCCAACACATCACCAACCATGCGAGTCATCCTCTCTTCATGCGATTGTACGAAATAATAGAGTGAATAATTGAATGGTCCACAACAAAGCATAACATACTCCAAGTTCCTAACCTACCACGATTTAATTCGTGGGTTCCAAACAGAGAGAGGTCCACCCCACTAGCTATCACAAGTTATCATGAGGATTAGCGTGAGTCTTCCCTTAGATGTTCACGTCACCCTCCAAAGAAATAACTTGTAGCTTTATTGGAAAGGCACATGATAACCAAAACTTAACTTATAATAAAATTTCTTACGTGGGGAGGGGTCCACCCTCACCCACTCACCATCCTCATTGCTAGCGTGAGCTCCACTTCACCCTCACGTCACTCTCTTTTAGAAATAATTCAAACTTCAATTTTAAACCAAAGTCTTAAGTGCCATTACACCTAAAAGGAAGGCATGACTTATGGTGACATCATGCCATGACACTTTACCTCTTTTTTTATTAAATTTTGACTTTTAAAATTTTCTGACTTTTGTGCATTTTCTCCAAAATTAGCATTTAAATGCCATTTTGATGCTTTGTTAGCCAAATAACGCCTTCTGGGATGTTTCAGCCAGCTGAAGCATAGTGAAAGTGGCCCCTAAGGTAAAGATGTTGCTTCGGGCTTGAAAATGAGCCCAACCACGCCAAAAACGGACTCTAGATCTCACTTTATTTACATTTTGAATTTTCCATTTAAACCATTAAAAAATGGCTTAAAAACGAAAAAAACTATTTTTTCTCAAAATCAGACGAAACTCTAGGGGGGACCTAGTACATGTCCATACGACTCAATTCGAATTCCTAGCATGTTGAAAAACATTAACATGAAGGCTCTAATAACCTCCTAAGGCCAAAACACCAAGATGACTACGCCAGCTTTGGAGATGCGAATGAAAAACTCAGAAATTATTAATCGTTTGCTCAACAACCAATAATAACCAAGGGAGAAAAAGCTCTAGGCTAGTCAACTTGATGCTTTAGTCCGAGAAGCCGAGCCTCTTATAAAAAATTAAATGCTAAGACACTTTTTACAATTTCCCCAAGGGGGTATGAACACGCATTACAAAAAAAATTCGAACAGACTCCCAAAAAAAGGCTGGGGGACTTTTGAACTTTGATCATGAGCAAGTGTACTTGTTCTACTTCGCCGGCTCGCTTGAAAAATCCACTAAGTGCAGAATTAGTGGATAACAGAACACATCTCAAAGACTCCAACTAGCCCACTTATTCCTTGCGGGGAGCCGCATCGGATAAGGGTTTTGGAGATACTCCTCGTACCTTTGGGTATATCTGGAGTTCCCTTCCCCCTAAGTTAATTCACTCATCCCCATATTAATCTAAAATTGACCAAGAGCACTTGCAACACAATTTCTTTCGGCAATACAACAACACTCTTTATTTTTGGACTCCATTGACACTGGTTTTACATTTTACAATCATCTGCTTCTGTGTGCTTTACATATCATGTGTTAATCTATATGTTGTTGTGTTTTAATTATTTCTGTCGCAATATCTTGTTCAATTGTTTATTTTTGATCAAAACTCCTAAACAACTAAATCATCATCACTAAGCCTTGACAGCCTTAGCAACTAAATAGGGTCTACCCCCCTTGGCTTCATTAAGAGTTGGCCTAAAACGGAGGAGTCCAGAACAAGGTGAAAGCCTTGACTAGAGACTTGCCCCCAAGGACACACCGAGTGGCTTGAATATTTTTACCATGTTCCCCCCCAGGTGTGTGAAAGGCGGCAATAGATAGCACCTGATCTGACTGAGGTCTTTCTTCTTCTTGTTTGTCTTTGTTGCAAGGGATACATTATGCTCCACCTCCTCGCTGACTTGACCACCCAGCGCTCCCTCTCGAATCTCCTCTTGGGTAAAATCATCCCAAATCCTAGAACAATCCAGAAGTTTCTCTCTACCAACAATACATTTGACAAAAACTTCCCATTTCTTGGTGAAGCTCTTTAGGTCTATTTTCACCAACACTGAATCTAGGACAGTTTCTCCTACTGCTGCTAACTTATCTTTGACCTGAGCCACTCGAGTTAGGTAGGAAGTTACACTTTAATCTTTGGTCATCTCCACATTGTGTAACTTGTCCTTCAGCGCCATCTTCCGATTCTCATTCTTTCCCTCAAACAACTACTTCAAGGTGTCCCGCGTGTCAATAATAGTACTTTTCTCTGCCAAATGTGGAATCGGATAATCCTTTACCCCATCTAGGATCACTCTCTGGGCTCTGGCTTCAAGGGATTTATGTTCTTCTAAGTCATCCTTGTTAGTAGGCTTCATCATTTTGGTGTTTGCAAAGTTCCATATCTTCCATTCCTTGAGCACCACAGTTATTCTAACCTTCCAAGGTAGATAGTTGGATATGCCGTCCAACCTATCTTCATACAGAATGCTCATCATCTGGAAAACAACTCACAACAAATCTTAAACTAGAAAGACAACACAACTCTTCTGTGATTCACAACTTTGAATACTACTTCAACTTGGCTCTGATACCATGAAGAAATTTACTGACATAAAATGAAACTTTTCATTTACACATTATGTCAAACACTTGAGAAACTAGGGTTTATGATTAAAAATTTACTTCTTAAATTTAAAATACAAACCACCAACTCAAGAACTTTCCAAGACTGAAGCAAACCATTCAAACATGAATACACAGAAATTTTGGTCAAAGACCGGGAAAAACCCCAACTCCTAGGGAAAACCCTAAAAAAAAGAAAATTATCATTAAAAGGAGAATCTCAGAAATTTTTCTTTTCACCACAGAAATTATTTCTCTTCCAACCGTTATTGACAAATTCAATCACCCAAAACAACTGAAAATACCTCGATTTTCATGCCAATGGATTGTTGTATGGATTTGTTGTACCTTCACACGTGTTGTACGGACTCTATACTTTATGCCTGCCTTGGGATTCATGCCACACCAACAATTAATGTTGTACGGCCTTGTCAGACTGTTGTATGGATCTACTGCCTCGATTTCTGTGCCTCACACGTGTTGTATGGAACTGACAAGATGCATTAAATGTTGTTGTACTTTGCCTCGGTATTTGTGTTATTGTTGTCTTGGGAAATGTGCTAATCTTCTAGGGCATTTCTCTCTCCTTTTCAGTCTTAGTCTCCTCTCTCTCTCTTCATTGATAATTTGTCCTTTACCCTAGTTGTATACTTTAAAAGTTATAACTACTTCTCTAACCACCTAATATGTGGTTGAGATTAATTTACCAAATCTAGGGTCATCATTAAATGCACCCTTATTTAATAATAACTCACTTTAATTATTAAATATCATTTAAGTGAGACCCAATACAATAAAGTACAAAACATCATTTATTTATATATAACTCAACTTTATACATAAATATACACAAGGGACAAATTACATTTCCTCTTTATCACACCACACCAAAACTATAAAGAGGACCTCCAGAGTTAATTTTCTAACAAGTCATGCTTTTCTAGGATGTTCAAGATCCTGGCCTTCCAAGTGATGAAGTTCGACGTACCTTCCAATAGGTCTTCCGATCGCACGGAGATAGAAGCCATTTGATATTCAAGTACTATGCTCAATTTCTCAGGGTCTACGTAGGCTCAAGCTTGCTTCCCAAAACTTAGCTCCTTCTCAGCCTGAGCTTATTAGCTCCTTCATGCCCTGAGCTCTAGTACTAAGTCTTTTAGTTTAACTAAAGTGTTGCCATGCAAATCACTTTAGTTAACTAGACCTTAATTATTAACACTTTAGTTAACTCTCCTTAAATGATTGATTTACTGAAGTGACCACTGTGAGTTCTCCTTCTCCTTTAATTAACTGAAGTTTCACAACATGAGTTCTTCTTTATTAACATAATTTTGTAGTCAACAGACAACAAAGGAAGCAAAGAGGAGTGCCACAAGTAGTTGTCTCGCTGGCACAAAGGCCTCTAGATCAGCCAAGGCCTTCTCAACCTCACCCTCCTAAAATAGAGCACACGAGAGGGCCTAGAAATCAGCGAGTCATAGCAGGACAATCAAAGAATATCTAGAATTTAATAATAGGATAAACGTTGGTAAGATATCTTGATTTTCACTTGTTACTAGTTACCCTCATATCATGCTAAAGAATCAAAACAGGTATTGGGGACAGAGATAACAAACTCATTCATGTATGCTCATCATGAATCACCAGCTTTCCACCAACAGGGCAGGTTATCAAGGTGCTCCGGTTGTCTTCACACTCGTATCATCTTAAGCATGGACCAACTGATGAATATGATTGTCATTGATGACAACACATTAATGACAAAGGATAATGAGTTGAGGTCAAGGACAAGGAAGACAAAGGATAATGACATGTAGAATACACAAGGACAAGTATGACAAGTGTTGGTAAGATGGACAAGAAGCATGACTTGATGACATGGCAAGCAGCTTATACTAGGTGCCACAAATGACCCATACTGTGGTCATTTGTTGAAGATGATATGGCTTATGTGTTGACATGATGATAAAGCCCTTGAAGATGTCTTGAAGCCTATATGCTGGTTGTTAAAGAAGTTATTGATTTATGAAGAAGATAGGACTTTGGGTCTTGGAACCACACATGATTGTTATTGAATTTGATCATGCAGCCCCAATTTCTGAGATGGATCATCCTTAAAGTCCATGAAGAAGCTCTACATTAAATATGGACTGAAGAAGCCACTGAGGTTCTAAAGAAACAGCCTTGAAGTAATATGATTTGAAGTAGTAATATTGGAGCAACTCGAGACAGAATACCTAGAAGTCCAAGAAGCCCTAAAGAAGTTCATGAAGACTATTACCTCATAACTTCTAGGGGTAATTTTTGAGCTTTTGGCTAAAGCAGTAAGTTAATCTGAACAATAAAGTAGTTGGTGGCAGCCAGTTGATTGTTGAATCAGTGGGCTCACTCTACAGTTCAGTAATAAAGAAGAAAATGGGATTTGCCTATACACATCCTGGGAATTTACCAGGAGTCAAACAAGACGGTAGTAGTGTTCACGTTTTTCCACAGAACAACTAAGGCGTATACAACAGGTCCTTGAAAGTATCAAAAGATCCAAAGTAGGGAAAATGTGCGAGTAATAAGGCCTGTATATGGAAAGGGCGACTGAGAAGGATCAAGGAAATTCAATGGAGCCAAGATCCAACATTATTTCAATTTTGGCGAGATGGGCAAACTGGGTACCCTCTTGTTGATGCTAATATGAGGGAATTGTCTGCCACTGGCTTTATGTCAAACAGAGGGCGTCAAATTGTTTGTTCATTTTTGGTGCGGGATATGGGTATGGACGAGAGGATGGGTGCAAAATGGTTTGAGACATGCTTGCTAAATTATGACCCGTGCTCGAACTATCGCAATTGGACGTATGGTGCAGGTGTTGGCAATGACCCACGGGAGGACAGATACTTTAGTATCCCCAAACAGGCACAAAGTTATGATCCCGATGGAAAATATGTTGCACACTGGTTACCACACATTGCAAAACTACCAAGAGAAATACGTCATTTTCCAGGAACGACTTATATTACACCAGTAGTACCTTTGAAATTCGCTAAAACTGGGCGTAGTTATGGTCAGGCCAAAGGACATACAGAGAATAATTGGCTTGATAGCAATAGACTTCTAACTGGAAAAATTGTCTATAAAAATAGAAGGGAGAACAGAAGGTGATTTTGTTTATTCATTGGCCAACTGCTGAAATAATCTGTTGGATCATTATTTTTAGCTTATACTCGCAAACTATGGCTCACTTATTAAAAGAAAAGAGGAGGTATTTTGTGTATTGTTGATATGATCAATTTGGGAATCCGACAGACATAATGATCTTCCAAATGCAACAGCGGGCTCAATATGGTCAGCAGGTGAATCTCAGTTGTGGGAAGACTCTCAAGAGCCGATAAACCACATTCTTGCTTGTAATGAAATACTTCAGAGCAGATCTTCTGAGGCGAATATTGAAGGAGGGAACTGCATGCCCCCCGGCCTGACTGAACATGGTCACCGGTATCACTGGCAACGCAACTAGTGAACACTGGTTAGAGTGGGCATGTTTACTCTAAATATCGATCAGCTATCAGTGTGTGGCGACCATGCTAATGAAGATTTCTCTTCACGTGGAATGGCATCGAAGTCCAATCCGGGTTTCTCTTGTATGCATTTTCCGCGATAAATGGTCTTTTGGTTACAGATGGTGGTCCACGAATTTCGTTGTTGAGCTAAGGAATGAGTCTACTAGCAGCCAAACGGTGTCCACTTGGCGTTTTTGTATCCCCAATTTGCAAGACGGATCACACCGAAATTCATTTCTCCAGTTGAAGTTTCGTTCCAGTTTAACATTTCAAAGCTTCAGTTTCTCTAGAGACTGACACGACGCTTTATACAGGCATATGCATTCCAATTTCTTTCGAGAATTGGGTGATCTCAGTATCACGAAGTAGCTGATTATGAGGAGAAAATTCGCTAAGGCAGCGATTTCGTAGGCCTCACGATTTTGTGAAGATTTGTAGCAGTTCACGAGTTAGTGGAAGCTTTACTGAAAAAAGTGGATAGCTGGATGACCAAAGTTTCCATTGGCGGTTTTCACCAAGATTGGTGGGTTTCTTCCCGACGGTTGTGCTACAACTGAGCTGGAACTTAGCCTCGCTTTCCTTGAGACAATCGGCAGGCCGTTCTGCGAGTTAGGTAGTCACTGGGGTATCGTGGCAGTTTGAGTGACTAGTCAAAGTGTGGGTCCTTTTTAATGAACTAATTCTGCTTTGGTATATGGGTGAGTTTAGAAGTTAATTTTAATAAATTGGAGTTATCAAGGATTCGATAGAGAGGGGAAACTGGATCTAGGATCCCACCTTTTCTCTTTCCTATTTTTTATTATTATTTATCATTCTATTTTACTTTTTGAAAAAGGGGTGAGAGAGGCTTTTTTGGCCTATAAAAGAGCAGAGTGTCTTTCATTGTAATCAATCTTTCATTGTAATCAAGGAAAAATGGCTGGGAGGATTTTTCCCCAGAGCTGAATAGAAAAAATCATGTTAGGTTTTCTGAACATATATTGGGTATCTCTGTCATGGTTGTGTGTTTTCCATAAGCTATAGACTAAACCTAGCATAGAAGGCTATAATCTAGCCCATTGGGCAATCATTTGTAATTGTCAACTTGTTTATCGACATTATGTTTTTTAAAGTCTTAGGAGTAATGGACAGTGGTCAATTATACTTACATTCTCCTTGCCTTTGATTATGGTTTAATCCCACTTCTGTGAAACGCAAAGCCTCTCTGAGTCCCCTTTTGACTCTGTTGCCGCCTAATACGCACTTTAGAACATGGAAAGTCTCCAACCACTGTGTGCGTCCTTGGGGGCAAGTGAGAGTTGGGGACCACTGTCACCACAGTCCACAACTCCTCCGTTTAGGCTTAATCCCAACAGAGCCAAGGGGGGTAGTCCCTAAGGAATGCTAAGTTCTTAAATTTATTAACAAATTAGTTAAAGGAATTAATTATTAAGGTTTATTAAATTATTAAACTAGTGCCTTAGATAAAGAATGGAGTCGACATATTACAAGCTAAGATTAGCCACAGTGATCTAAGCAAGATCCACAAGATTATAATTACTTACAAAAGATATACAATTGCTAAAGAAATATATACAATATACACGTATAAAGCAAAGGGAAATGTATACACCACACCACAAGATATTCACTTAACGCCTTAAAACAAACCACAATGTAAATGCCAAGATGAGATATTCAGATATGCAAGATTTACAATTGCTTAAACATTCAACACATGAGATTGCAAGAGTTGGAAATAAATACTTGAAATCAAAGTGAAAAGCTGGAGTGAAACAATCCATGTTGGTGAAAAGTTTTGCAATGTCCCTTGGTTGATTTTAATAGATTTTAAGGGGTGTCTTAAATATTCGATTAATGTCTTGGAACCAAGGGATGTGTCTATCCCGACCACATATCCTCTTAAACCAAAGATGGAGTGTTGTTGTGCTCAAAACAGTGGAAACCAGTCCACCACTTGCCCCCAAGGACGCACACAGTGGTTGGAGACTTTCCATGTTCTAAAGTGGGTATTAGGCGGCAACAGACTCCATTCTCCCTTCTGGTACTGACACTGGTCTTCCCTCGAGGAATGATCCTCCCTTCCTTCCCATCACTCAAGCAAAAAACCTTTCATTTTTGTTACAAATGTTTCTCTAAGGCATCCTCTTCAGATCACCTTGCCCTTTGCTGCACCTGCCTTAGCGATCCTAACTTAGGGAAGCCCCCCTAGAGTTGGAGAAGAGCCAACCTGAAGCGAGGAGAGAGGAGTATGGTGACATTGGCTTCTCTCTCGAGAGTTGTCACCGAGCCGACGCGCTCACATTTTGGGCTTCAACACACGCGTGCCAGTTTTGGGTGACAACAAAGACCTTGAAATTACAGTCATAAAGAAATAAGTCAGCCTACTACTTAATTATTGACAAAGCATGTATAAATGCATGCAGGTTGGTTAAGGCAAACTAATATTCATATAATAAGGTCGGTCCAGTAGATAAGTTACACAAAACATATATATATCAATTGTAAACAGGTCGGCCTAATAAGCCCTTTTACAAGTCAGCTTCAAAGTTAAAATAAAAATATAAAATAAATATAATTTTTTTTTGATAGGTCAGCTCCAAAAATTGGTAGAAAATCAGTATAAATAGGCAGCTCACCTTTTTCATATTTTGAAGTGAATTCGGAGGTAGAAAAGTAGCTTTGAATTCGGGGCAACAGTGCACTGTGGCAACCACAGCAGAAGATGAGGTGTGGATTTAAGGTGAAATTTAGTTGATTAGCTTTGAGGAAATTTGGCTCTTTACTGAGGAAATTTGGACTAACATATGACAGCATCAAAAAGTGGACAAGTGGAAAATCGCAGGAGCATGACAGGAGTCTGATTTTTCTTGTCTTTCTAATGTTGGTGATGAATTTATAACACAGTGTAAGTTACAGCCGCAGTATTTGTGTTTACCTTTCTCTTTGAATTCAAGCTTACTGAGGTGACAACATAGATGGATTGAATTTGGTATGATATGGTGGATAGTATGAGAACACATGCACAGGTCCTTGTCATGGTAACCAACCTTTGACATGACATCAAACAGCTGACTTTTGAGGACTGATTTATCTTTAAAGACATGATCAGAATTTTGGCATAAATAGATACTTGGAATGAGCTGAGCATAAGTGTCAGTAGCAAACCTCAGAGCTTGAACTTGACATAATGGTTTAGCAAGTATTGAAGCCTTCGGTGACTGATATATTTGAAAGCACTGTCTGTTGGAAATTGATTTGTTTATAAGTACACGGCATGGATGACTGTTTGAACATAAGCAAATACCTTATATGAACAGACAATGGGCATTAGCAAACACTTGTCATGAGAGATACTTGACATGGGGAGATGAGTGATTTATACTCACATGTAACAGAACTGTGATAATATGTAGTGATGATTTTGACAAGACAGATGACATGAGGAGATTTCAGTAGACACGAGCATTAATACTAAGCAGCTGGCAATGTTTTGTGTTAAGTGATATGATTGAGAATAGTAATAAATTAAATGAGGTGTTGATGATATGATGGACAAAATGATGATGAACAACTGATGACAGGACAAAAGGACAGTGTGTTGATGGATGATGTGAAATTGATGAGATGTTTTGTATGTGTACTTGTAAATACAAGTAGGGTCTTGTATTCTTTTCTTAGTAGGATCTAAAAAAAACTAGGCATTGTCCTAAATAAGGAGTTGGCGCTCTTTGTTTCAGTAGGTGCTGAATTGCCTCACGGTCGCAGCCATTTGAAATACAAAAAGATTACAAATATTATATCTTGTGTCTCTTGTGCAATGTGGTGTTGATAAATATGATATTGAATTGGATGTGAAATGATGACTTAAGTTTTTATAGTTTGAAGAAGTTAAAATTGAAGTAAGTCCAAGCTCACTGATTCACCCCCGCCTCTCGATGAGCCATTGTGTCTAACACCAACTACTACACAGAAGAGAGAAAAACCTATAAAAGGAAGCCTTGACTTCAGAAATGGGATCGGGCATTTTCAAACCTTCAATTGTTGAAATTTTTATGAGTTGGGTGCAATGGGATCTGCAACATCAGTGTCATTCCTCCTTAATCTCATTCTCCTCTCCCTCTGTAAATGTCATCTGAAGTTTTTCTTTGAGAATGGAAAGAAATAGGCCCAAGACCGAGATGAAAGGGTCCCTTCTAGTGCCTCTTATTCTATTTAAAGAACAATTATGATTTCCATTGTGTTAATCAATATTGAGCCATATTTTCAACTAGGTGAAGCAATAAAAACCCCATGTGTGTTATGATGGTTTCCTTTCATTGTTGTATGTCTTCCATTTCATTGAATGAATCAAGGTATCTATGTATATCATGCCCATTTGATTTTTTGTCTGTCATGAATATATTCTAGATAGAATGTATGTAAAGCTCTCTTCTACATTATATGTTTATGATCTTACATTTTCCTTCTAGTTATGAAGTAGTGATTAAGGTTTCTCAAAAGTATTAGTTTGGTTATAGTTTTGGCCGTCTGCTTTGTGTTTATACCCTTTCACTCCTAAAGTGAGCAAGAAAGTACATCTTGCACAACTCTCCTGGGACTTACAGACCCTTCCTTTCTTTCAACCCCTTATTTGCAACATCCTAATGTAGAGTTTAATACTAACTCGAGAGACTGTAGAAGAGAAAAAGAGAGGTAAGAGACACCATACTACTTGTTGGGTGGTGAAGGGTACAACTTGGAGAACAACACAGTCATGACATGAAGCATCAATGAAATTGATCTCCATGTGGGTCAAATGAGCACGAATACAGTAGCTGAGTGAGCACGAATACCTTAGTGGCAAATGCCTCCGAGAACAATGCAAGGGCCCTAAGTCTTCCAAAAGACAAGAATCCTATCCCAATCAAAGCTCAATAATAAGAATGTGACAGTTGATTGACCACCATTCAACCATGGAAGCCAACTTCGTGTTGTGGAGATAATGTTGATGGAATACCTCCGATCTAGCTGTAGAGTGTACACTTACTCATAAGAAATTAACATGTGTTGAACACGTAGAACAGTTGGCTAAATTGAGTAGAAGAAAGGCTTGCTGGTGAACAATTAGAAGTATTGCACTAAGAGAGGATACTTGGCTCTCACCCGAGAGACCATGTTCAAGTCCCAACAACAGAACTAATGTTGTAAACTGAGGCATTACATAGGTAAATGTTGATAGTGTAGTCACATAACACACATCAAATATCATACAAGCATGCAAATATAGGAGGAAAAGAGTAACTAGGAACCCAGCAATAAGTAGTCTATTAACAATTAATCACTGATTACAATCCTCTTCAGATCATAGCTATTTACACATTTACATTCCTGAGGTAGTTGTAACTGTCATTACCTTGGTCAGTTGACCAACTCGATAATTTGGTCGACTAATTTACATTAGTCGTTCACCAGCCTAGTCGACTAGGCTTCTCCAACACCCATCTTCAGTGAATTACCAGTTTTTGATACTTTTCTAAATAAGCAGTTTAGTCTAAATCTGTTTTATGCTTTTATTAGTTTTGCATGCATGCAGTGGAGGGTGCAGTTCCCCAAGTTTAGAAGGGGTGACGCCACTCATGCACGAGAGTTTCCAGCTTAATGTAGGGCACAGACATTGAGGTAGTTGTAACTGTCATTCCTTTGGTCAGTCAACCAACTCAACAATTTGGTCGACTAATTTACATTAGCTGTTCACCAGCCTAGTCGACTAGGCTTCTCCAACACACATCTTCAGTGAATTACCAGTTTTTGATACTTTTTCTAAATTAAAAGTTTAGTCTAAATCTGTTTTATGCTTTAATTACTTTTTCATGCATGCAGTAGAGGGTGCAGTTCCCTAAGTTTAGAAGGGGCGATGCCACTCATGCATGAGAGTTTCCAGCTTAATGTAGGGCACGGACATTGAGGAGAGCACACCTCCCTTCGGCTTGATTAACCATGCAGCCAGGCACACTAGGGTTGGGTGTTTTTACTACCAGTAGTATCATTGTTGTGCATGTGTCTACATTCATTGTATCCTTCCTCTTCCTAGTCTACAAAAGAGAAGCAAGGCATACAATTTTATGGTTCGAGAATTTTGAGTTTGGATCTGTAGTTTTGTTCTCTTTTCCAAATTTAATAGAAAATTGCAGATGCTGTTTTGAGTGGTTATATTCGAGTGTTGCTGTTTTATTTATCAGCCGTATGTGTTTGTAGGTTAAAGTACTCCTAGTAGAAATTTTGAATGGTGTTTACAGCATTAACAAACTATAGGGTTAGGTTCGTTTCTAGGGTACAGAATCTACTCAACATGGTCTGATTTTTTACCGCATATGCCCATTTGTCACAGTAAATCTATTTTCCCTATTTTCTCTTCAAGAATTCCAATATATAATAACTACCTCCCAAGTCTATTATTTAACAAATCGCAGATGTGCACACTGCAACAAAATTACAAATGATCATGGAAAAGGAATATCCATCTCTGATCAATATGCAGCTCAGCACATCCACATACCATGACACTTTTTCCTTGCCAATAACATCAATGCACCACATATTGACATGGAAGGCTGACTAGGACACTCGAGTATAAAGGCCTTAGCGTTCCAGCTATATATGTTCATCCAAATCAATGGACAAGGAGTCTTGTAAGCAAACTATTAAGAAATATATCAAGAAGATATAAAATATTATTACAATATGATTGTGTACATGCATGTAGCTGTATTCCGTATCAACTCCCTATGTAAGTTGATATTGCAGATTTTAAAGCATATGATCAGAGATGAAGAAAGCTGACACCTACAAATATGAATATCCACTGAAAATAATGGGACTTCTTTGCCAACGTGACCTCATTCAAAAAACACTCTTAAATATACAATACAATCTCTGGTAATGTCCTCAAAACAAATTTGCAAAGTAATGTGATTTACATTCACGAAATTGAAAAGTATATTACTTTGCCTAAAAAACACTTCAAAGTTCATACATTCGTACTCTGGAATTTTCTGTTCTAGTATTGAGAAATTCTAACTTCAATAAAAGAAATTGCCTGTAAATCACTTCCACATTTGCAACATCATTTTGGCACTAACAAACGGGTTGTTTGAGAAAATATTTTACAAACATTGTAGAATAGATATGATCTTTAAACAAATTACATTTTTTTTACATAAACATACAGTAAGAGTAAAACACCATATAAGTAAAATCTGGAAAAGCTATGCAAGGGTCTATGAAGAAAAATTCAATATTCTACATAAAAAATACATCAAAGTAGAAGGAACTATACTATTCTGTAAACTGCCCCAATTACTATTACCTGAGCAACTTCTCTATGTTTTATCAGGAACCAACTCCGAAAGTTTTGAAAGATCAGGTGTCCCTTCCTCTTTACTATTCCAAATTTCAAAAGTAGAATTAGGCGTGCAAGCACCATTGACACATGCCAGTGCAACATGTGCCACATCCACTCGTGGTATCCTCCCAAGACCTTTATCACCTTCATATAGAAAAGAAGAAAGGTTGGTGTGGTTAATTCTTGGTGTAAAAAGGATTTAGTAATAGGAGAAAGAAAAAAGTAATTTTCAATTAGACAACTCAATGTAGACGAAGAGAAGATAAATCCGCTAAAGAGGCAGAAGAACCCAGTCATACATTGTCCGCTAAAAGTTTGCCAGGGAAATTGTTTGAAATATTTCTGTAGCTAACGATGGAACATAATCTAATCAATAGAAGAAAAGTTTGGATTCAACTTGATGTATTTCATGGGATAAAGCCTTCAAACTCAAGATTGAGATCAAGTTGAATAGGAGAAATAAAAAAGTATCATCATAGATTTTTCGTAGGTTCATCATTTCTCACAGGCATGCCATATCCATATCATAATAGCACCACTTTTAGAGGGTCTCAATGTAAAAAACTCAAAGGCAACCCAAGAAATTTGTGACTCTGTGAAAACTTACCAGTTAGGTAAACATATCAAAATAAGGCTAATATTGTCAAATAATGGCATAGTGATAATAATAGAGACAATTTAACATTTCTTTTCTTTTTGACAAAATGAACAAATCTAGTAGTTTTTACATAGAATGTAATGTAAAAAAATATCGTGCATTCTACATGATTAAAGTTGTAAGAACTTATACTTGGAATTCAACTTGATCCAAACAATGTTTTGAAACTCCGACTAGGCCTTGGAATTGGTCGAGCGTCAACCTAGACTCCAACTCAGACTCAGCTCTAAATCGAACCGGTTGAATTTTATGACTTGGCTTACTAAAAATTACATAAAACACTGGGGCAAGGTGCAAGTTTTATCATCGACACAGAACCAATCCTAGAAATGTGCCTACCCAGGAGAAAGGATGGGTTCCTCCTTTCACTAAAGCGAAACCATTGATTGAGAAACCCAACCAAGTCAAAATCTCGAATGAAGTCGAGCTAAACATTGACCTCAAGAAAGAGTTAAGGAAGATTTTGAAAATTTTCCAAACCCCAACCCGGTTTCAAGTTTTAATTTTTCATATAGAGTTTAATGCCCAAACCCCATGGCTGCAAATTAGCTTCTCATGCATAAAAATTAAATTTACTTGAAACACATGGAATTTTTCAACACTTTAAAGATCCAGAAAATATAATACAGCCACACCATAAATTTTAACTCAGATATTTTTTACCAAACTTGGTCAAAGATAAAACCTTGAAGGGAAAACCTGATATGGGAGAGATTTTTATTTTCAGAGAGAAATTACAAATTCAGAACAACGTTACTTATCTCAACTTTTCATCTCGAAAAGAGTGCCAAACTCAGCATTAATTCTAAACTTCACTGATAGTAGTAAGGCCCACACGTGCCAGCACTTATTTCAGCAGTACGACCTTGGGAACCATGCCCAGAAAGTACAGTGGTATGCCCTGCAATGAGTGTTGTACAGCCTCCTCGTTTTTTGTGCCTGTAACAACCTGTACGGCTTTCTAAAAAACTGTCCAACTTCTACCTCAAAATCTGTTCCCAATTCGCTGCTGTATGGTCAGTAATTATTGCTGTACGGCCTGCCTGATTTCTGCCTTAAAATCTGTGCCTGTACAGCCTGCATTAATTTTTGTACAGCCTTCCTTGGAATGCATGACAGGTACAGGAATTTTCTGCCTGGAAACTGTGCTCTCCTGTTGTATGATTTGTCTAGAAAATCATGCCCTTAGTCTTGGTATTCAGCCTGTAACTCAGCCTTTGAATCTTTTTAAGGGTTTCTTCTCTCCTCTCTTTGTCTTCTCGGCTTCTTTTCTCTTCTCATGCTCTCCAAATCTCTTCGTAGCAATGAATGAGAAATCAATGCCTTTCCCTAGTTTTGTTCATGACAACTAACTCCTTTTAATCCAATGAGATATAGGGCCCTCATTAAATGCTCACACTTTTTCTTATTAAATGAAATTAACTCACCTTTCATTTAAATAATTAATGAGACACTTAAATATTTTACCCACCTTTAATTCTCATAAATTCAATTTAAATTATAACAAAGAGACCCCTTTATAAAGTGACTTTAAAAAATATAAAGTGCTTCTCACTTTTATAAAGGGACTAGGGACCTCGTTTAATATTTTTCCACCCCTAGGCATCACAAGGTGAACACTTGAACAACACTTGCCATGGTACATTTTTTAACACTCCCTCTTACCAAGGAAAGTGTTTCTCACAACCCCCAACTTATATGTCCTCTTCCAAATAAACCACCCTGAGAACACCCGTTAACCTATCTTATTCCCATAGGTTCGAGCGGGTGCTGCATATGAGGGAATTGACTAAGGACCTTCATACTTAGAACAGAACACGACACTCCTACAGTATTAAACTCATCAGCAAGGAGAAAGAAGCCTTATTTCCTTAGGCTTAAAAGTCAACATGAAATTAGAATTGCATGCATGCAAAAGTGAGGCAAAAACCCTAAAAGTGACATGCAAACCCTAAAAGCACATGATCATCTATTTAAGAAGGGTTATTGGACTAAAGAAGGTATCTATTATTATTATTATTATTGATTTGGAGTCTTGGAGCAGCAGCACAACATGCAACGGCTTCAGTTGGGGTTGAAGACAGAGTCTTCAGCTAACGAGGGTTCGACAGTGAGATATCTGCCCTAATCTCCTTCAGGGTAGGCCATTTAGGTCCACCATCAACTCTTCATCTTTACTCATTCATAAACAACTATTTGGCATCCATCAGAAGATTGTTTGCAGGGACACATGTGCAGTCGGGGATTTAGCTGGGAAACCCCAAAGCATTTGTTGGGTCTCCGAATCTTAGTTTATCTTCTGAATATTGGCATCATCTTCATCAGCAAGATCATCCTACAGTATTGGGTGATCATCAGCTTCCAGTTTGCTCATCCGGAGCAGTTCTCATTGTAACACCCCGGTTTTGACCACGTTTGCATTAAATGTATATGATGTATATATATTGTAATTAATCGTGGTGTGGAGCTAAAGGCAAAAGCCCCACCATCGATTTAGCGTTTAATGTTCCGGCGATTAAAATCGTTGCCGATGGTATATCGTGATATCCGACACATATTAATTATGGCATCATGTAATTATGCATTTTAATTAAAATAAACCCCAACCAGCTATGTCAATGCAACCATAATGAAAAGGGCATGATTTTCCTAAGGATAGGGAAGGAGATTATTTAACCCTTGGGAGCCATTGGGGAAAAGCCAAGTGTCAGCTATTAAACCCATTTAGCTGTCACCCACCTTTTTGTTTTACTCACCTTTCCCTTGTCTCACTCAGTCAACTACCACATTAAAACCTCTGATGTTAGTTGGGCAGTTATTGCTGGGCAGTGGTGTGTGGCAGGATTGTCAGTCCTTGCCCACACACACACTCCACCAGCAGACTCGTTCACCCTCACGTGGGCATTCTTGCATTCTTTCCCATCCTCACGCAAAGAAAGTCGTTCTTCTCCTCACGCACAGGCTTGGCATTTTTTACTCACGCAGAGAGCTGGGAGAGTGGCCTCACGGGCATGATTTTTGCTATGTATGTGAACTTCGTGGTTGGAGAATTTTGCTATGGGTATTTCTCTTCGTTGTGAGTCTGACCGTGTGAATTCACCTCCACGTGGGTTGTTTTTCCTTCCTCATGTAGCTGAGAAACTGATTGTTGTTGGTTTCCCCATGATTTTGGTTGCTGTGGGTTCATTTACGTTTTTGGGTTGTCGTGGGTTCTTATTGAGTCGTTTTGGCCACAATAGGGCCAAGAACGACTCAGGAATTAAATTCTTCAGTCAGAGCTGTGTATTACCCAAATTGTCACCTCGGTTGTTCTGTGGTGTTTGGTTTTCTTTCCCAGAGCTGTGAATTGCTTGTTTGGCTGTGTGTATGCAGTGGTCGGTCTTTGGACTGTGTTGGAGTGGGAATGAAGGCTTGGTATGCTTGATAAACCTGATGTGTTTTGGATCCTCATAGATAGAGCTAGAGGGTTGGCTTTCTTCTCCACAACCCCTAAATAGCACTGGAAGGGAAGTCAGGGCCTGAGGGACTGTGTAGCAAAGAAGGGATTGATTCCTTGTGTTGGGTGTGTGTGGGTATCCTAGAAGTCAGGCTAGTTCTGGTGTAGGTTTCCTTAGCTCTTCAGTGAGCCCACCAGCTTAGCATTTAGCTTTTCCCAGCTCCCTGATGGCCTGATAAACCCAACTGTGTTGGCTTGGCTGATTTGTGTATCTTTGGCTATGTGTGAGCCTGCTTAGTTCCTTATTCCTTGGGGAATCATGCCTAGCTCAGGGGTGGCAGTGTTGCTGAGAGATTAAGGAGCACACTGGCCTATGTTTGGGTGGAACGTTGCAGCGATGTAGCTAGTTGCAGGAAGAATTCTTCATAAGATAAGTATTCTTGAATATCTCATCTCTGCAAATTGTATTTTGTTCTTTAATGAAAATAATTAACATGCTAAATGCTTGAATGTATGGTTTTGCTTTCGCTATATGGTAACAATATATGCATGTTTTATTTCGAAGCATTTCAGTTTTTATGTGTGTATGTTCATGGGGCTAGTTGCCCGGATAGTTAATGGTATGGTAGCATCCTCTTCGCCGGTCGGAGGGTCGGGGACATTACACTCATCAGTTTCATGTAGCAGGGGGCGTGAGCAGCTAAACAGGTGAACCAATTTGCTAGCCTACCTAGAGGGGCCAGAACCTCTACATGCTCCGGCCATTCTCTTTGGCACGGGAAGATCTTCATCCTGACAAAATCTCATCTTCATCAGACAACTCCTTTACCAAAAACATCACCTTCAGCTGAGGAAGGGGTTCGTGCTGCTGGGTGATAGCACCGGGAAGGGAGCACTAGTTTTTCATCAATTCAGCTCTTTATGCATGCATATTATCTTTGGAGTATTGTCGTCCTGATTATCAGTGGTAAGTGTTGATCTTCTCTCTGCAAATCTTTGCCATAGTTTAGCTATAATTTAGGGCCATTGTTCTGGCACCTTGCATGCAAAGTTTATTTCAGATTCTTGCATATTATCAGTATACAAGTGAGCCCTAGAATAGAAAACAGTGGAATATCAGTAGTTGGGATATTACAGTGGTATCAGAGCATGTTCCTCGTTGGCTATGGGCTTGAACATGAGCAGTAAATGAATACAGAAGAAGACACTTTTGTAACCTATAGGAGAAATAAGAGTAGGTACATTGAGGAGCAGGGATTTGAGGATATCCAGTTAGAAGATACCAACTCAGACATGGACCCAACAGGTATACACTGACAGAGGGAAAGGAATAGGAGAAGAGGAAGATAGGTTGGAATTTCGCAGCTTGCTAAGTGCATTGAATGACCTAGCCAAAGGGCAGAAGGAAGTACTACATGTAATAAACAGATTGGCTCTTAAACAAGAACCAGGTCATAGCAGTATACCTCTTTCACCAGTAGATAGAGGATCTACTAGTTGTAGTGGGAGGTATGCATACACTAATATGCAAAACACACCCCATGTATATAACAAACCTTCCAGTAGACCTACTATGCCTCACTTCTTGGAAAATGCAGTAGCAGGACCAATCATGCCAGCAAAACCTAGTGAACCATTTGGAGCGTACTTACAGGAGTGCAAGGATTTGGGAAATGAATTCCATTCAGCCATGACTTTCTCAGATTTTTGCAATATGAAAAGAAGGAACAGGACAAGAGGGTTCAATAGAGCATTCAATCAGAATTTTGAGTTGCAACGCACATTGGGGAGACTGACTATCCCCAACTTTGATGGGGCATCCAGTTGTTCAACCAAAATTTGGGTATAGAAGTTAGACACCTCTTTCCAACTTAACCGTATGACAGAGATAGATGCAATCAAGTTGCCTACTTTACATTTATACAGGGAAGCACATGAGTGGTGGTACCACAGACTAGTGACATTGGGTCGCAACATTATCACTTCCTACAGTAACTTCACACAGAGGCTTATGGAGCGCTTTGATAAGGACCTAGAGATTCATTTCAAGGAACTTGCTCAACTCAAGCAAACAGGCAGTGCAGAGACATTCATATCCAAATTTCAGAGAGTTGCAGTTATGGTATCTGACATATCAGAGAGTCGGTTGATTATGCTATTTACGGAGGTAATATCCGAGCCACTCCGCGGATGGGTGAAGGCTTATAGGCCAATTACTTTGCAAGATGCTATCAGTAGGACTCTGGACCTACAAGATTTTGTGCCAAAGAACAAGTCGCCACAAAAACCTACTAATCTCTTGGAAAACAAGGAAAAATCTACCAATCTTCCAGAAAATAGGGAAAGGATAATCCCATAGAGGGAATGGTTGAACGAGGACACACGACGAGATTTGAGAAGGAAGAACTTATGTTTCAATTGCAAAGAACCTTGGGTACCTGGCCATAGATGTATGGGTAAAGGGAAGGTACACCTCATCGAGGTACTTCCTGATAGTAGTGAGGAAGATAAGTCGACACAGAAACCAGATGGAGAACTACAAAATACAGAATTGGAACAATTGCAACAAAGAGCCACTATTGCTACCCTCACAAGAGTCCCCACCTTCCATACTATCAGGATCAAGGGAAGTATCCAAGGACAGCGTGCCATTGCTTTGATTGACGGTGGGGCCACCCACAACTTTATAAATGCCTCTTGGGTAGAGAGGAAAAGCTTTCCCACTGAGGACTTTGAGGGCTTTGTTGTTGTCATGGCTGGAAATCACAGGATGAAATGCACACAGAGGATACCTCAGTTACAGGTATAGCTTGGGAATTATACATTGGCGGACGACTTTTATGTGGTAAATGTGCTAAAAACGAGCATTGTTTTGGGAATACAATGGTTGTACTCAATTGGGAAATACTCAACCAATTACCAAACATTAGAGATGGAGTTCCTGGCACCACATGGGAAGAGGGTAGTCCTAAGGGGAATGCCCAATGAAGCTTCAGGGTCAGCCACATCAAAGGGGATGACCACCATATTCAGGCATGAGGACAAGACTCGCACAAGGAAATGGCCAACTCCAACACATAAGACTTCAAGGAAGGAACAGTGGTATGCAAAGGGCTCTCCAGGTAGACCTCCAGACAAAGGTAGGATGAGCCCTAGTGAATTTGGACAAGGAGCCAAAATAGCATGTTCGATCCTCACAGGTACCCCAGAAGATACAAGGAGGGAATACAGAGTAGGGGTGAAAAGAAACACCAATTTGAAGGAAAAGAAGGGCCACCTAGCAGCGGAATAAACTGGTTGATAAAAATGGACAAGAAGAGACAGGGACAGATGATTCGGTATATTGGCCGAAGATTGCTTGAGGACAAGCAATTACGAGCGAGGAGGACTGTAATGTCCTCTTCCAACTAAACCACCCTGAGAACACCCTTTAACCTATCTTATTCCCATAGGTTTGAGCGGGTACTGCATAAGAGGGAATTGACTGAGGACCTTGATACTTAGAACAGAACAAGACACTCCTACAGTATTAAAGTCATCAATAAGGAGAAAGAAGCCTAAAAGTGGCATGCAGTATTAAAGTCAACATGAAATTAGAATTACATTCATGCAAAAATGAAGCGAAAACCCTAAAAGTGGCATGCAAACCCTAAAAGCACATGATCATCTATTTAAGAAGGGTTATTGGACTAAAGAAGGTATATATTACTATTATTGTTGATTTGGAGTCTTGGAGCAGCAACACAGTGTGCAACAGTAGCAGTTGGGGTTGAAGACAAAGTCTTCAGCTAACGTGGGTTTGACAGTGAGATATCAACCCTAGTCTCCTTTAGGGTAGGCCATTCAAGTCCACCAACAGCTCTTCATCTTTATTCATTCATATATATCTATTTGGAATCCATCAGAAGATTGTTTGTAGGGACATGTGTGCAGCTGGGGGTTTAGCTGGGAAACCCTAAAGCATCTGTTGGGTCTCCGGATCTTAGTTTATCTTCTGAATATTGGTATCATCTTCATCAGTAGGATCATCCTACGGTATTGGATGATCATCAGCTTCCAGTTTGCTCATCCGGAGCAGTTCTCATCAGTTTCGTGTACCTGGGGGCGTGAGCAACTAAACAGGTGAACCAATTCACTAGCCTACCTAGAGGGGTTAGAACCTCTGCATGCTTCGGTCATTCTCTCCGGCATGAGAAGACCTTAATCCCAACAAAATCTTATCTTCATCAGATAGCTCCTTCACCAAAACGTCACCTTTAGCTGAGGAAGCGATCCATGCTGTTGGGTGGTAACACCAGGAAGGGAGCACCAGTTCTTCATCAATTCAACTCTTTATGCATGTGTATTATCTCTGGAGTATCATCAGCCCAATTATCATTGTTAAGTGTTGATCTTCTCTCTGCAAATCTATGCCCTACTTTAGCTATAATTTAGGGCCATTGTTCCGGCACCTTGCATGCAAAGTTTATTTTAGTGTTCTTGCATATTATCAGTATACAAGTGATCCCTAGAATAGAAAACAGTAGAATATCAGTAGTTGGGATATTACACCCTCTTACCAAGGAAAGTGTTTCTCACAACCCCCAACTTATCTCGGAAGTGAATGAACTTGCCTCTCCCCAAAGATTTTGTTAGAAGGTCTGCCACCTGCTCCTCAGTAGAAATGTACTGTAACTCCACAACACCTCTCCAAACATAACACAAATAAACATATCAAGTTGGAATATATTGGGACAAAAGAGCAGATTGCAGATATCTTCACTAAGCCTCTCCCTAGAGAGACCTTAGAGTACCTCCAAGAAAAATTGGGATTCATGCAATCTCCTAGTTGAATTGATGCACCTTCAACAAAACAACACTATGATAGGGGGAGAAGCACTACTAAAAGGAGTACCCACTGCCATTGATGCCAAAGGGGGAGAAGAGTGTTGTGAACAAGGGAAGTATGTTCTAAGGGGGAACTTTGGTGTTGTCATCAATGACAAAGGGGGAGATTGTTGATTACATTGTCATTGATGCCAACAATTGTGTCTTGGTGCCCCTTATTGAGCCCCTAAGGGTAGGTATTTGGTCTGTGGTTGTCGGTGTCAAAGGAAACCTTTTGACCTTGTCCAAGCCCAAGTTCGAAGCCCTTGGGGTCCTTGGGACAATGGCAAAAGCCCATTTTACCCATTGATGTGGTTAAGTATTCTTAAGTTGTATCTTAGTCCCTTAGCACCCACAAACAAGTCTTGGAACCCTTATTGTATCTACCTTGTTGGCAATGACACTAGGATGTATGGTGGTTTGACAATATGGTTTACTTGCCCTTAAAGCACCAATGATGCACCTTTGAGCCCATAATATGATGCATGTTGCATGTTTACCTTGATCAATCCTTGAAACCCTCATGTGGTGGTCCTTAAGCTCTTTAGATGACCTTATCACATTAAAGAAAGCCTTAAACCCACACATATGATAACCTTGACTCTGAAAATGGCGAGTAAGCCCTAGGTAAAGTCCTAACTAGCCCCCACAAAAGGATTTGGCCCAGAAAACTCAGGTTATAGGAAATCCAGCAGGGGGAGGGCTAGCGCTAGGGATTGGAGAAGTAGATCTGCAGATCTATAGCCACCAAGAGACTATCAACTCAGCGTTGAAGGAGAAATGAGGTCAGGGTAGCCTGATCTACAAACCCAAATCAAAAAATCGCAAGAAAAATCAGATCTAGATGCTCCATTGTCGATGTACCATATGTTGCTCCCTGTAGTGCTTGCCATGCAAGCTATCAAGCAGAACTCCTCATCGAAGTTCCTGCTGAACTCATCCACCTCGGCAGATCCAACCATCTGAGTGTTACCCTTCTTTTTCCTGTCTGGGCATTGGGAGGCAAAGTGTCCCTGCTTGTGGCAAATAAAATAGTTGACTTTTGACACGTCAAGGTTCTTCTTACCATCCTTCTTCCTCTTTGCCTTACCCTTGCTCTTCCCTGTAAGGGCTAGAGCCTCCTCATCCACAATCTATGGGGACCTGGTAGATAAGCCTGATCCTTGAACCATGTGGGTCTCCTCTTGCACAGATTCATCTCATAGTCTCTACCAATCAGGGAGCTTCTCCATAGCCACAACACCTTTGACAAAGGTGTCCCATGGCTTAAAGAAGCCATTGAGGGCTATCCAAACTAGCTCCTCATCATCAATCTTAGAGCCAATAGCTCCAAGCTCATCTCTGATCTACATGAGCCTCATGAGATAAGGCACCACTCCTTCTCCCTTGGCCATCTTCGTGCTGTGCATCCTCTCTTGCAACACCATCTTCTGGTTCTTGTTCTTGCTTTGGTACAGACTTTCCAAAGGCTTCCACATCTCTAATGCGGTCTTCTTACCAGAAAAGTAAGGGACTATATGGTCCTTCACTCCATCCATGATAATCAACATGGCTCTGGAATCAATCTTCTTCCAAGCTGCTACATCTGTCGGATCTATGGGTGCAACCTTCGTGGAGTCAATGTGCTCCTCTTCATCACTGACATCCAAGATCCTGGTGATCCTTTCTTTCCATGTAGGAAAGTTCTGAGCACGCTGGAGTCTATCCTCAACTCTCAACTGTATGGCCATTGTGAAGTGTTAGTTGTCAAACCCTAGATCTCCAATCTAAGTTTGTGTCTTCAATAGATCTGCCCTTGATCTATCACTGCTGCTACAAATCTCTCAGCTTTAGCTCACCAGAGCTCTAATACCATGGAAATTTTCCTTTAATATTCAACTAGGGCTAAACCGTGCATTCAAGATTTCTACTGATAAACACACATGAATATCTTTTACAGTATGCAGCGGAGTATAAAACTGAGAAATAACACAACATCACAGCATAAAAATGATAGTTATTTTGGGTATGGAAACCCCCGGAAAAACCCAAGATGGAAAAACCGATGCAGCAGTCAGATATAGATTTTATTATGAGAAAATATGAAACGTTACAATCACTGCAAATTCACCCAAACCTGGCGAATGCAGCTGCATGGCATAATTACCAGACAAAGCCTCAGCTAAACCTCAGCACCCCCTTGTGAGAGTGTACGGCCCAGCTATACGGCCTCACACATGCGAATCCATATGGTCATACGACTGTACGAATTCTGTACGAAATTCGTACAGTCGCGCTGGAAGTTGTACGAAATCCGTACGGAATAGTACGACCTCCCTCTACAATGCTTGCCCGTCAACCTGTGTGGGTTCTGTCCGCTCGGTGAACCTGTTTCTCGATCCTCCATCTTCCCAACTAAATCCTCTGTATGACTTTTCTCCTCCTGTTTGTATCTTGTCTCTGTCGAAATACAAATGTGTCCTCTCAACCAATTGACCTCTCTTATATAACTTTAGGTAAAGCATAAAACCTAATTTCTCTTTCACTTAAAGTCAATAATCATTTTAATTTTTTTCCAAAGTAAACTTAGGAAAAATAATTAAATACAACTGGTTTCCTGTTTTAGAGTCTTCTGCATGCAAGAAGACCTTCCATGTTGTTGCTAATCTAGC
Organism: Pseudotsuga menziesii; assembly: GCA_001517045.1. Taxonomy (NCBI): domain Eukaryota; kingdom Viridiplantae; phylum Streptophyta; class Pinopsida; order Pinales; family Pinaceae; genus Pseudotsuga; species Pseudotsuga menziesii. The sequence continues at coordinate 373,756 of LPNX010171187.1, forward strand.
ACTCCCTCTCAATGAGGAAGGGATTCGATAGCAACCCCAACTTATCCCTGAACTTCACAAAACTCTGTCTGCAAAGTGCCTTGGTGAAAATGTCTGCCACCTACTCATTTGTCCGTATGTACTCCAACCGAATGGTTCCTCTCTGAACACAATATCTCAGGAAGTGGTACCTAATGTTTATGTGTGTGCTCCGGTCATGGAACACTGGATTCTCAGATAGCATGATGCCACACTGATTATCACAGTGAACTATTGTAGCCTCTAGCTCACACTCGAATAACCCTGAAAGTAAATTTCTCAGCCATATACCCTCACAAGCAGCCATGTACTCAGCTTCTGCCAAGCTTAATGCAATTGACTTCTACTTCCTGCTGAACTAAGAGACAACCCTTGACCCAATGCTATAGCAACAACCTGAAGTACTCTTCCCGTCCTCTACACATCCTTCCTAGTCAGCGTATGTGAAACCTACTAACAGTACACTCCCCCTGCGCTCATAAACCAATCCATGCTCCACTATACCTTTTATGCAGCGAAGTATGTGCTTCTCATTCATCCAATGCACTCTCCGAGGATCCACCATGAATGGACTCAAAGAGTTGACTGCAAAGCTAATGTCTAGTCTAATGTTGAGTTGATACATAAGTGATCCGATAAGCTGACAATACAAGGTAAGATCAAATCCGTCTGAACCTGATGCATCAATCTTCCTTCAGTTCGAAACTAGAGGTATGGCCATAGGCTTGCATTCCTCCATCCTGAATCTCTGCAAGATATCTACTGCATACTTCCCCTGTCCAATGAAGAAGCATCTATCTCTCTGCCAAACCTCAAAGCCCAAAAAGTAATGCATCAACCCAAGGTCCTTCATCTCAAACTCCACTGCAAGGTTGGACTTGCAGTCTCCAATCAACCTCTCATCCTCTGTCAAAAAGAGATCATCCATATACAGGACCAGTATGAGAGGCACCTCACCTATCAAGAAGTACAGGTTGTGGTCAGCCTCACTCCGCTGAAATCCCATCTCCCGTAGATAGCTTTCAATCCTCGAGTACCATGCCCGAGGAGCCTGCTTGAGCCCGTAAAGAGCTCGATGCAATATGCATACATGTGTCTCCCTGTTCTCCACATCAAACCCCTCTGGCTGCTCAATATACACCTCCTCCTCTATCACTCGGTTGAGGAAGGTAGTCTTGACGTCCATTTGATAGACGCGCCAACTCATCTCAGCTGCTAGTGAGATAATGGCCAGAATGGAAGAATACCTGGCTACAGGGACGAAGGTCTCCTCATAGTCAATGCCCTCCTTCTGTGAAAACCCTTTAGCCACGAAGCACGCCTTGTACTTCTCCACACTTCTGTCTCCCGCATGCTTCACCTTGTAGATCCATCTAGATCCCACCACCTTTTTCCCTTATGGCCTCGACACAACCTCCCATACCTGGTTTTTCATAATGAAGTCATACTCCTCAACCATAGCCTCCTACCACACATCATGTTTTGCACCCTCACCGAAGATGGAAGGTTCAGAGTTAATCAAATCTGTCATCAGTGCCGTATAACTAAGCCTCTCTGGTGGTACGCTTCGTCTAAAAGATCTTTGTGGAGGATCAACCTGCCTGGAATCCTGTACTGTGGACCTAAACCACTTAGGCCTTGTCCTAGTGTCAACCTACTGCGGCTGCTGGATATCTGTCTCCTGCTGCAGCTCATCCTCCAAGTCAATGACTGTAGGATCCTATCCACCTGACTCCCTTTGACCACCAGAACCTGTGCTCTGTGTCTGTACCTGTACCTGTACATCTGGCTCCTCCAACTTGACCCCCGACTCCCTACGCCTGATACCATGCATCATCACCTAGCTCAATGTGGATCCCTGTTCCACCCTCCTGCAAGTCTCTGAAGAATCTCTTTTGTCCAGTCATGTGACTAAATGCTCCACTGTCAATGTGCCATATGTTGCTCCCTATGGTGCTTTCCATGCAAGCTATCAATTAGAACTGCTCATCGAAGTTCCTGCTAATCTAGCCATATGAGTGTTACTCTTCTTCTTCCTGTTTGGGCACTAGGAGGCAAAGTGTCCTTGCTTGTGGCAAATAAAACACTTGACTTTTGACACATCAAGGTTCTTCTTACCATCCTTCTTCCTCTTTGCCTTACCCTTGTTCTTCCCTATAAGAGCTAGAGCCTCCTCATCCACAATCTGTGGGGCACTGTTGGATGAGCCTGATCCTTAACCCATGCAGGTCTCCTCTTGCACAAAGTCATCCCACAGTCTCTACCAATCAGGGAGCTTCTCCCTAGCCACAACGCCTTTGACAAAGGTGTCTCATGGTTTAGAGAAGCCATTGAGGGCTATCCGAACTAGCTCCTCATCATCAATCTTAGAGCCAACAGCTCCAAGCTCATCCCTGATCTGTGTGAGTCTCGTGAGATAAGGCATTACTCCTTCTCTCTTGGCCATCTTTGTGGTGCGCATCCTCTGCTGCAACACCATCTTCTGGTTCTCGTTCTTGCTTTAGTACAGACTCTCCAAATCCTTCCACATCTCTAATGCGGTCTTCTTACCGGAAAGGTGCCGGACTATATGGTCCTTCACTCCATCCATGATAATCAACATGGCTCTGGAATCAATCTTCTTCCAAGCTGCTAGATTTGTCAGATCTGTGGCTGCAATCATCGTGGAGTCAATGTGCTCCTTTGCATCACTGACGTCCAATATCCTTGTGATCCTTTCTTTCCATGTAGGACAGTTCTGAGCATCCTGGAGTCTATCCTCAACACTCAACTGCATGGCCATTGTGAAGTGTTACCTGTCAAACCCTAGATCTCCAATCTAAGTTTGTGTCTTCAATAGATCTTCCCCTGATCTATCAATGCTACTACAAATCTCTCAGCGTTCGCACACCAGAGCTCTGATACCATGTAAATTTTCCTTTAATATTCAACTAGGGATAAACAGTGCATTCAAGATCTCTACTGATGACCACACATGAATATGTTTTATAGTATGCAGCGGAATATAAAACTGAGAAATAACTCACAACATAAAAATGACAGTTATTTTGGGTATGGAAACCCCCGAAAAAACCCAAGATGGGGAAATCGATGCAGCAGTTAGATATAGATTTTATTATGAGAAAATATGGAACGTTAGAATCACTGCAAATTCACCCAAACCTGGCGAATGCAGCTACATGGCAGAATCACCCACTAAACCGCTAGCTAAACCTCAGCACCCCCCTGCGAGAATGTACAGCCCAGTTGTACGACCTCACGCATGAGAATCCGTACGACTGTACGGCTGCTGTACGGAATCCATACAGTCACACTGGAAGCTGTACGAAATCCATACGGAATAGTACGTGTTAGACACACCAGGCACACAGAGAGGGGGGGGGGAATCTGTGTGTGCAGTCTTTATTATCTTTTTCAATTTTAACAATCAACAACTAATTCATCAATGCATTATTCTACCATTTGCATAATCATTTCATAATAATCTATCACTTCATCATTTATAGATCATAAGCATCTGAATCATGAAGTCATAACAAGAACCATAGCACAAGAGAACACAACACCATATGATTTTGTAATCTTTTTGTATTTGTTTTGGAACGGCTACAACTGTGAGGTAGAATCAGCACCTACTGATACAAAGAGCACCTACTCTTCATCGAGGACCCTGCCTGGTTTTCTTAGATCCTGCTAAAAAGGGTTTGAGGAGTCCAATCCTCAAGTGCAAGATTCTTCTTGCAAAGCAATCATATGGCTCTGCTGCACAACCAACCTCTGCTCATCACTCTGCCGGCCAATTTGCTCATCACTGTTGATCATCTCTACTGCTGGTCATTTACTCATCAACCATGTTATCAACACTACTCCAATACACTCTGCTGATCACCTTGTCATTGGTCATGTCTTGGATGTAGATGTCATTGAGTTCTGCATTTGTTATCATGGTTTGTTCATTCAATGTCTGTGGAAGATCACAACCATGTATATCATAAGGTATACTTGTCACTGTTTACTACACAAAATGTATATTTGCCATTGTATGTTTCATTACTGTATATGTACTTCTCACATAGCCGACTGTACAGTAGTATCATGCAGTATGCATCAACCTCGTAGGTTTTGCATCATCAACATAGCATGTATTAACATCATACAACTTCACACTTCTTGTACATACAAATATACTACTGTAAAATGTACTTTCTCCACTCATACACCAATATATATACTGCTGTGTACTATGCTTACCTAATCATCATCATCATTGTTCATACTTTACTGTATGTATATATGTGCTCCACAGGACTTCAATCAAGAAAAGAATGGACTGAGAGTTTCACATAGAACTAGGGCTGTATATGTTCTTATCAAATCACATTCATACAGTACATCATAAAAGAGAATGCATCATTAACATCATAGTTGGTAGGAGTCCATCTTCATCATCATAGGAAATGCATCATAGTGTGCATTGTATATATTTCACTGCTTATGTTACTGTAAAGATGCCATTACACATTTCACTGTCAAACATACCTTTATCTTAGTCAATCTGCTCATGCATACGTGCTATTCATAATTCTTGATCAGGTTTGTCATCATCATGCATTCATCAACATCTGACAAACTAGGACTTTGTATAATGCTGAGATAACCTTGTAGACTTCAAAACCAAAATAAAAAGTCTACTTCCTTCATCCTAGAATTGGGACTGTGCAAGAGCTGTGGATAAGCCTCCAACAACAGTCATATTGCAGCCTTGGTTAAAACCTCAAAAAGGGGATAAAAGCAAAGTCTTCAACCACTGATCCACCGAACCTTACTGCAGCAACTTTTGGGACTGTTCCTTCTTCTATGTTGCTGCTACAATTCACCATCGATAGCCTCCATATCTTAAATTGTATGCTGGTGCAAACCCTCAAACATTTGGGACCGTCACAACAACAAAAAGAAACTTTCTCTGCTGCTACAAACAGTCACGAAATCTCCTCAGTCAAGCAAGCAATGTTTCTCTCTTCATCGTTGGTATTTTGAATGTGAAGATGACTATTTATATTGGACTAGTGTATGCTTGTTTGAATGCTTGTGACAAGGTCTCCAAGCAAGTGTGGATTGTAGAAACTCTAGCTTACCATCATCACTGTCATCCACAAGTTAGGGCACACTTAATTCATTGTTGCTGTTGCAAAAACAGAAACTTAGACTGCTGCAAACACTAGCATCAATTGAATCCCCCAAAAGACATCAAAACGGTTTTGCTGTTGCAAAAGAACAAGCCCTAAATTTCTCTGTGGAAAACGAACTCTGCTGCTGCCGAAAAAACACAGTCTGCTGCTGCCGAAATTCTGCCTCAAGAACAATCCGAAAATCAGAGCTCCATCTCCACCGAAATTTACTTACTGTGGCTTCCTTCAACCTCCAAAAATCTCAAAAAAAAATATCAGACTTCAAAAATGTCTGCTGCTGCGTTTTACATAGTGGACTGCTCCTTTGCTTGACTGTTGCTTCTAACCATCCAAAATTCAGAGGTGTCCCTCTTTCATCCGAAATTTGATATATATATATATATATATATATATATATTTATTTATTTATTTTTTATTGGGCCGACCTGTCCTTTATGTATTTTTATTTATTTATTTTTGTTTCCTTTTTGGACTGAGCCAACTTCAAAGGATGTGGTAAGATTTATTTTGTATTTTTAGAATATGTAAATTTGACTTTTAATTTTATTTATTACTTCAATTTGAATTTTTGACTTCAATTTGTCATACAAGCCCTTCCTTCAAGGGTCAAACCTTTACAAAGATTTGTATGTATTTTTGCTTCATAATAAATTATCCACTACATTACCAAGGGCACCATCATTACTTCTTCAAGTCATTAGTGTTTGTTCACAAATCATCATCAATGGCAAGGGTTTATCAAGCGACAAGAGCTTCTTTAAGGGTCCCACCATCAAGATGCCATATAACAATGTCAAGTGTAAGAAGTGGGCTCAATGACCATATCAAGGGCATCAAGGTCATCAACAAGGGTTCCAAGTCTTCATTAAGTCATCAAGGACCTTTAATCTAACAAATGTGGGTCCAAAGGCTTCTTTATCAAGCAAGAGGCATCATGGGCTTCTTCAACCACCTTAACCACGCAAGGGGACCTCTATGGGTCAAGATCATCATGACATCACCTGTGGGGTTGCCAGACCTTCTCTTAGGGTACCATGACACCATCAGAGCATGAATGACCACAAAATGGGTCATTAATGCTTCTCCAACCCATCTAGGGCTTCTCCAACTTCTGTAAGGTCTTCAGGACCATCTCCAGGGTCTCCAACGCCATCAGCAAGGTCTTCAACATCTTCAGCAAGGTGGTGGCATCAAGATCCAAGCTTGTGGGTACATGGACCCTGTCAACCAGGTACAAGGTGCTTCAAGGCACAAACCCACTCTGTTTGGGATCCAAGGCACTGCAAGGTGCAAACCCACTCTGTAAGGGGTCAAGGCACTGCAGGTGGGACTAGGTGGCATCAATGACATCTCGTGGGGCCACTGCAAGTCCATGTTGGCATCAATGACAATTTCATCAACAATCTCCCCCTTTGTCATTGATGACAACAACTCATGCTCCCCCTATGAGCATGCTCCCCTTTTGTCTGCATCTCTCCCTTTGTCTTCATCTCTCCCCCTTGGGCATCAATGAAAAAGGGTGTCCACATACATGTATCTAAAATCACTGATCATTGGTATTTTCTCCCCTTGTCAACATGCACAATCCTAGGACCAGTCTGTATGCCTGGAGTAACCATCCTTTCTCCTTTGAGTTCATTCTCCAGCCTCATGAACTAAAGGTGTGTTAAGGTCTTTGAGATAGCTTACACTTGGCTTGCCATATGGTAGCCATCCTCCCTGCTCTGATCAACCTCTCCTATCTGGAACTGCTCGATCTTCCTCATCCATACTTGCTTCTTAGCATCCGTGCTTTGAGCATTTGTTCCTTCATCTGTACTGGCTTTCCTTGATGAGCTGTATAAGAAACTTCTCACGTGTTGTTTCTGGGTACTCCAACAATCTTGAGCTTTGTGCCCAAGTCCATTGCAACTATAACACCTCACCGTGCGACAATATGCAGCAATGTGACCAACATTGTTGCATGTCCAACACTTGACTAAGCTATTGGAACTTCCAACACTTCTTAGATCAAATTCATTTCTCCATTCCTGAGAGTGTCCCCGACTGTAGGAATTTGTCTTATGATCTTCAAATCTTCTTGCTGATGTATATGAAGTACTCCTTCTTGGTTGACTTCTTTGACTTGCACATTCTTGGGCTTTGTGGCCAAACCGACTGCAGGTGTAGAATCTCAATGTGTGACATGTGGCAGCAACATGTCCGACTTGATTACATGTCCAACATCTAACTGAGTCATTGGGGCTTCCAGCCCTTCTTCTTCCATAGAATCTACAATCCATAGCCTTATGACCAAAGTTAGAACAAAAATAACAATAACCATTGAAGCCATTTTCATACCTGGGTCTTGGAGTTGTTTCAGTTATGAGGTTGCTTTGAGGAATAGACCTAACTGCTTGTTTCATCTTTGAACTTCCAAAGTCCTTGTTGCCATGTGCAGATGAATGGGGAGCAGCTTTGGACGTTGATGGACCTGCTTCTGGAGTCTTCAGAGACCAAGTGTCATCTTCAGATTTTTCTTTGTTATTCTTGTAACCAAGACCAGTTTTGTTGAGTGGAGATCTTTGGCAATCTAAGATCTTATCTAGGACAATTGAACTGTCCTGGAACTTAACCAAGGCTTCGTTCTTCTTACCTTTCTTCCTGAGGCCAACTACCTCCATTTCCAACTTCTAGACTGTCTCCTCCTTTTCTTCCAGCTGACTCTTCAAGATTTCTTCTATCCTCTTGGCTTCCTCCAGCTGAGTCTTCAGATCATGATTGACCTCTCTAGTTTCTTGAAGCTCTTGAGTAGGATTTTCTGGTTCTTCCTTTTGACTGATCAATTCAGTCTTAATTGTTGAACTTCAGCATCCTTGTCTTTCATTCGATCTCGCAACTCTTTGTCCTTGTCTTTGAGCTTTACAAGCAACACTTTCATTGACATGGTCTTCTGCTGATATCCATTCAAGGAGTCCAAGATTTTATTTTTGAACCTTGTGAAGTCACTCTAGGTCAAATTTACTGTGTTCAGAAACCAGTTGGCTCTGAGATCAATATTCAACAACGTGAGATGTATCTCATGTGCAGTCTTTGATAGCCCTTCATCATCTTCTGCAAGAACCTTCTCAATTTCATCACACAAGCTATCATTATAATCACAAAAGTTCATACCTTTACTGGAGTCCTCTTCTTGTTTGTCTTCTTCTTGATTAAGCTCTTCTGAGGGCTTGTCTTCTGATTCTTGATCTGTCTTTTCGGGTTCTGGTCTTGCCTTCTGATACTCACTCTCCAACTTGAACCATAGGTCTTTTGTTGAAGTGTACTCTCCTACACTTTCCTTCACTGAGCTGGGAAGTCCATCCATGAGGAACTTTAAGGCTGTAGTGTTGTCCTTCTTTGCTTCCTTCTGTGCAGTTGATTTTTCTTTCTTGTTTGATGGAGCGGGTGGATTGATAACAATTTCCCAAATACCAAACTTCTTCAGATAAGCCTTCATTTTGCTCCTCCAACTGAAATAATCTGTAATATCAAGTATAGGGACGTCATTGCTTGATGACTCTTTCTTTTCCTCCATTGTGTCTAAGGATCTCCTTCAAGCTTGCTAGGCTTGTGACGAAGGCCGACTCTGATACCAATTGTTAGACACACCAGGCACACAAAGAGGGGGGGGTGAATCTGTGTGTGCAGTCTTTATTATCTTTTTCAATTTTAACAATCAACAACTAATTCATCAATGCATTATTCTACCATTTGCATAATCATTTCATAATAATCTATCACTTCATCATTTATAGATCATAAGCATCTGAATCATGAAGTCATAACAATAACCATAACACAAGAGAACACAACACCATATGATTTTGTAATCTTTTTGTATTTGATTTGGAACGGCTACAACCGTGAGGTAAAATCAGTACCTACTGATACAAAGAGCACCTACTCTTCATCCAGGACCCTGCCTGGTTTTCTTAGACTCTGCTAAAAAGGGTTTGAGGAGTCCAATCCTCAAGTGCAAGATTCTTCTTGCAAGCAATCATATGGCTCTGCTACACAACCAACCTCTGCTCATCACTGCTGATCATCTCTACTGTTGTTCATTTACACATCAAAGCAATTTTACAACTTTTCTTGACCTGTCACACTTAACTACCAATTCATCATTTCATTATTCTACCAATCATTTCATAAACTTCATCATTCACATATCATAACATTTAACTCATCAAGAACCATAACACAGAAGAACACCACACCATATAAATTTGTAATCTTTTTATATTAGTTTTGGTTCGGCTACAACTGTTAGGCAAAATCAGCACCTACTGATACATAGAGCACCTACTCTGCATCCAGGACCTTGCCTGGTTTCCTTAGACCCTGCTAAGAAGGGTTTGAGGTATCCTAACCTCAAAAGCAAGACAAGCTTGCATTTACAATTAAAGCATACTGTCTCAATACATTTTCATCACTGTCACATCACACCGGCACTTATCTCTGGCTCATCAATCTGTTCTGCTGCTGGTCAATATTTGACCAATACTATTGGTCAATCTCATCAATCTACTGGCCAATTTCTTCATCAATGCTAGTCATCATGTCTGCTGATCATCTGTTCATCACTGCTGCTCAACATCTCTTCTCCTCATCTCTGCTCATCACCTCTGCTGTTCAATCTCTTCACTGCTGATCGTTCTTCAGTGCTGCGGCTCTGCATGGTCTACTCAGGAACACACAACTCTCTCAATTTTCTTTGCTCAATGCACTTGTCAATTTGCTCATCCACATCTTAAAACATTGTTGATCAATGCCACTAGTCATCAAAAAGATTTGTCAAACTGAACATGTCATCAAGTATCAAGATCACCATCAAGTTCTGAAACATCATCATACTCAATGTCATGTATCTTTCATGTCATCACTCTGTATACATAACTTCACTATGTAACTTTCATGTCATCACTGTGTATATTATACATAATGTCATCACTGTATATCATTAGCTGACCACTGCTCATATACTTGTCATGCCAATTCAACAATCTATTCATCTACTGCTCAAATGTGTTCATCTACTGCTCAACTTTAACACTTGTTTGCAGTGTGCTGGTTAGACTCTAAAACTTATCATATCGTGTCTAAACAAATCAAACAGTTCTGTGGTATGCCCTGGCTGCCATGAGCTGTGGTATGCCCTAGCTGGGATCTTTCATCATCTTATTACACATCATATCACTTAGTAGTGGATCAACTTAGAATATGTATCATCAGAAGTATCAAGTATGCATCATTATCAAAGCATCATCATAGTGGATTGTATCTTCACACATCACTGTTATATACCATTGTATACATTACTGGTATACTTCACTGTTTGTGTCATTGATTGCTGTATGTATGACATTGTACATACTCTACTATAGAAACTTCACTATATGTTTAACTGTACATATACCACTGTGTGTACATCATAGGGTTTGCATATTCATATGATCATTGTGTGTATGCATCAATATCTTAAAGTAGAATGCATCAACATATGAGTGTGGTCATATCATTATAGCATACTTACCTTGTCTTCAACAGTCTTCAAATCTCTGTAATAAGCCTCTGCTGTTGTAACAAAACGAACTGTATATACCTTCAGACTGCTCCTATTTCACCCTAAATTCATAGCTAAGTCTCCACACACCACATTATTGATCATAAATTAATGTCATGATAAATATCATTATATATCAAACTTTTCTGTCACTGTAACAGAATGTCAATGCCACCATATTGCTCTTCTATTTACTTGAAAACAACACCACTGATTTTGGATCCACAATGTCTAATTGATGGAAAACCACATTCAGTCCCTCTGTCTGTAAGGATGCCACCACTTTCTGTCCCCTGACCTGATCC
>LPNX010171187.1:394140-406824 GCA_001517045.1 Pseudotsuga menziesii
CTGTTGATGCATCGGCACAGGTAAAAGAAGCAGCATTGTTGTGTGAGTTGTTGGATGGGGTCCTTTAGGAGATTGGTGTGGACAATGTGGTGCAGATCATAACAGATAATGCAGCCAATTATGTGGCTGCTGGTAGATTGCTTATGGAGAGGCACCCCTCACTATTTTGGAGTCCATGCGCTGCACATTGTATTGATTTGATGCTGGAGGATGTGGGGAAAATTCCCTTCATCAAGGAGGTTGTTGATCAGGCTAGGAGTATCACCAAATTCATATATAACCATGCTTGGGTTCTTAGCCTCATGAGGAGATGCACGAGAAACAGGGAATTGTTGTGCCCTAGAATCACACGATTTGCCACCAACTTCATTTCTCTTCAGTCTTTGCTTCGAGTTCAATTTGAGCTGAAGAAAATGTTTGTTTGTGATGAGTGGCGAGATTGCACATATAGCAGGAGAGAGGATGGGAAAGCCATCGCTAGATTGGTTTACACTGACTCCTTTTGGGAAGGAGTGGGGGAAGTGTCCTCAATCAGTGAACCTTTGGTAAAGGTTTTGAGATTAGTTGACAGTGACAAGCCCGCTATGGGTTATTTGTACGAGGCCATGGATAGGGCCAAAGAGTCTATTCGGTCTTATTATGTCAGAAAGGGTACCCCTGGATACAATAGACACATGATGCTATGGGAGTTGATTGATACACGATGGACTCGGATGCTCCATCGACCTATTCATGCAGCTGCACTTTTCCTCAACCCTGCCTTTTCATACAAGTGTAAGTTTGATTTTGATGAAGAGGTTTTGGAAGGGCTTANAGTATATACTATATTACTATATAGTATATAGTATATAAGTTATATATACTATATAGTATATACTATATACTATAGTATTTATATACTGTCTTTATTTAATAAATTTTTAAATTTTTAAATTATATTTATAAATTTTTAAATTTTTAAATTTTTAAATAATTTTTATAAATTTCTAATGTGTTTATTAAATTATTTATAAATTTATAAATTTTTTAAATTTTAAAATTTATAATATAAATTTATAAATTTATAAATAAAGACATTATATAAATTTTATATAATGTCTTTATTTATAAATTTATAAATTTTTTAAATTTTAAAATTTATAATATAAATTTATAAATTTATAAATAAAGACATTATATAAATTTTATATAATGTCTTTATTTATAAATTTATAAATTTTTTAAAATTTATATAATTTTTTTAAAGTTTATTTGGGTCTAAATTTTTAAATTTTAATCATAAATTCATAATGTCTTTTTTTTTTGTTTTTTTTTGCAGCCACAGGTTTGACAAAATGCCAAAGGCATTGGACCCATTTTGGCAANGCATCAAATTTGAAAAAATTTGCCATTCGAGTCCTCAGCCAAACCTGTAGCTCTTCTGGATGTGAGCGTAATTGGAGTGTCTTTGATAAAATACACTCAAAGAAACGCACAAGGTAAGTACTAAGAACTTTATCAAAGCAATTAAATTCATTGTAATTTAAGATCCTGTTTCATATTGGTTTCCTCTAGCATCAAGACTCATTAAATCTTTTTATCACCCTCTTACAGGTTGGATTTCCCACGCCTGAATGACTTAGTGTATGTCCACTACAATCTTCGACTGTTGATGAAGCAGGTGGAGAAATCACCCGATGTGGATGCCATTTGCTTGGACAATATTGATGTATTGTCCAAGTGGAGGGTGGAGGCTGAGTTACCTATCATGGAGGAGGCACCTGCATGGTTAGATGAGGAGCAGCAGCAGCAGGGGCAGGAGGATGAGGAGGAGCAAGAGGAGGAACAGGAGGAGGAGGCGGACCGCTTTGACCCAGAGGACTTCATGGAGGGTGATGTGGCTTCATCAGCACCACCTTCTACAGTAATCGATGCATCTACTCCCTTATTGGCACCGAGTCCCTCACTGGCACCTAGTAGTACAGGGCCAGGACCTTCTACTGTCAGGGGCAGGCCTGGAAAACAGCCCATTATGTTTTCCCGTAAAAGGGGAAGAGGGCATTGATTTATATTTCAGAGACAGATAGTTAGCTACTAGTTTTGTGATGTCATTTTGTCTTATGATATATGTATGGACCATTGATTTCCCACTTTTGTTTTGAGTACTATTGGACAACTATATTCAGAGTCCAGACTTTCAGTATTGACTTTCATGTCTCATATTATATTTGGCATGCCTACATGATATCTATCAGTGTTTTTTCTATATTTATGTGTCAATGTATTTATTTGATGTCATTGTTGCTTTATATGCTTAAAATTATGAAAAAAATGAATATATTTTGTCTTTTTAAATATTTGCCGCGGTTTGCCGATTTTTGCCGATTTTTTCCGCCGTGTTGCCGAAAAGATGTTTTCTGGACCCTTGCCGATTTTTTGCCGATGTCGATGTTTTCTTCTATGATGTATACTAACACCTTAGACTTGTTATGCTATGATGATTATGGTGACCTATGCTTATATTACATGTTGTATTAATGCTTAAACTTGTGTTGAGAATAATTAAAGAATCTGATGTTGAATACTATTTCTTATGCCATGCTTTATACAACTTTTAAACCTTAGTGCTATGCTAGTTCCATGTATCACTTGTCCCCACCCATCCATCTCATCCATTGATTGATTTCTTCCCATGACCTATTGTTTGATTGAGACTTGTGAGATTGAAGATCATTTTCCCCATCTTGACCCATGTGCATGATAAACTCCATGTTTTTCTGTGTCTTTGTCTATGAAGTATGTGGCTTGGTCAGTGTGGCCAAGTTCATCGGATGGTTTTCTGTTAGTCCTCAGAACGAGTGCTCTACCCAACAGTGTCTTTAGACACTAACGCATCGAAACGCATAAATTATATATCTAAATGATGCAAAAGTAAAAATGTTATAAATTAGTTAGTGGCCAAAGGAAGAGCACTCATCCATTGTATGATGTAAGGCTCATTTTCCCCCACAAGGGAAACGGGGTGAGGCAAACCCGTCACAGCTTTGGACGCTTGCTGGCAGTGGGGATAGGCTATTATCTTGTGTTAAAGTTAAATTTTTTTTTAAAGTCAATGGTCAAAGGATGAGCACTCATTCATTGTATAATGTTCGGCTCATTTGCCCCTACAGGGCAACAAGGTGAGGCTAACCTGTCAAGGTTATGCCTTTGTCATTTTCTGGAAGTCCAGAAGGTTTTCCAGGGCACCTGCCTTTGGAGGTTGACTAGTGTTGCAAATTGTTAAATCTTTTAAATGGAGAACTTCTTAGAGCCTGAAGGAAACAAGCCAAAATACTTTAATTGCTGAATATTTTAAATGTCTCATTTTTTTGTCTTTTTTGGGTTTATCGAGTAATTATTAATTTTGGAGTTAAATAATTACTCGAAAACTTAGGAAAGTGGGGCTAGGAGTTAAGTGGGTCCTATGAGTTAGAAAACGAGCACCCCCATGGCCAAAACAACCTCCTAGCCACACTTTTATGACTTTTTAGAGTTTTACAATTAGCTTATTAAAAATAAGCCTCTAAAAACGGATAAAAAAAAACAGAAATTAAAAAAAAAACATATGGGGGACTTAGGACATGTTCATAATGACTCAAAATAATGAATAGCATAGTAATATACATCGCCACGTAGGTTTTAATAACCTCCCAATGCCTAACCACCAAGGCAATTATTTTAGATTTGGAGGCTTGGGTGAAAAACTCGAAAATTATTTATCGCTTAAAAACGATAGATAATTAACAAGGAAAAAATACCCTGGAATAAGGCATTGATGACTAAGTCCTAGGAAACCAAACTCTTTACATAAAGTCATCATTCTAACTCATTTTATTACAATTCCCCGTGGGGTATGAACATGTCAAAAAAAATAAAAAGGGCCTAAAAAGGCCTGCATGGACTTCTAAACTTGAAATTTGAACAAGTAATTGTTTGTCTTTGGTGACTCCTTCTAGAAATCCAACTTAGTGCAACTTAGTTGGTAACAAAACCTAAATAGGGAAATGATGGAGCGCACCCATAGAATTTGGGAAGAAGATGCTTTAATTAATGATGCTCCTCATGAGGAATTTTCTCTGAACAACTTAGTCATTTTTCAAGCAGATAGCTCCTCGCATGTAGTTGAAAGTGAAACCCAAACCGTAGTTCCTCCTTATCACGTGATGACTCAATATGAGCAGCTAGACCACGGAACAAGTCTTAGTCACTTTCCCTACCCACCTCTTGCATATTCTCCAAGCTTCTTGCTACCTCTAGAGAGAACTAGGGAAGATGCATCTCACATTCCTACAGTGCAATTGACCTCCATGAAAACTGAAGTAAAGAAAAACACGTCTGAGGCTTTCAGAAAAGGAAAATTACCAGTGCCCTGTTGCCGATTGAAATGGACGTCGAAGCCACCGGCAAACATATGCGGTGAAAATGACCACTGTCACCTTAGTCACTTCTCCTAACTTCTCCGGAAGTCGAAACCTCCTAGGGGAGAACCCTATGTAACTCTGCAAAAGACATTTAGACACCATGTATATCTCATATGTGTGCAAGGTTAGTGACTAGTGCCTAAAGGAGTCAATCAAAAAGTGGAATAGATGTACTATGAGCATGCATATGAATTGTGCAAGTTCATCCAAGGATAAGCCAATTGCGTATCTAATTAATATTGATGTGCAAATAGTATGATATGTAGATATTAACGAAGTGCAAGTAATTTGTCGAACAATCACAAATGCACATGTACAGCAGTATAAGTAACATGTATTAGTCATCTATTCAAGTATTTATGGTAGACAAAATTTTAGGCCGAGATTTTAGGACGCCCGAGATTTTAGGCCGCGGAATTTTAGGGAGGGCCTGATATTTTAGGGCGCAAAATTTTAGGTAGGGCTAGAAATTTTAGGGTGCGAACTTTTAGGGACGGCCCGAAATTTTAGCGCGGAGTTTTAGGGAAGCCCCAAAATTAGAGGGCACAGAATTTAAGGGTGGGGCCAAAATTATAGGCGCGGAATTTTAGGGAGACCCGAAATTTTAGGGCCTTTGATTTTATGAGGCAGAACTTTAGGTCCCGAAATTTTACGGAGGCCCAAAAGTGTAAAATAATAATTTTTTTAATTTTAGGGTTTCTAACATAAAATTGCAGACCTAAAATTACCCTAATCTACCATGTAAAATGCAAATATAAACATATGAAAATGCAATTAAATTGAAGCAAAATTGTATGAGAATAAAGCCAAGGGTTTTAAGGTTTTACCCTAACCCTAGGGCATCAAGGAAGGTAACCAACCTTCCTCTTGAGAGGTCTTTCCAAAGTTTGGCAAGCTAGGGCCTTCTCCAACAGCCACAAGGGCGCGTTAAAGGAAGCCTAGCTAAGACAAAACTTAGAGACCCAAGGCCCAAGCTTATAAGGACTCCTTCTAGAGGACGTCCTTCACAATATGATGGTGACAAAAGGCCGAAAATGGCCTATTTTAGACAAAATACAACATTAATGGCTACCATTCAACCATAAACAAGCACCATCCATCAACATTTAACAAAGAGAAATCAAGACAAGAGCATAGATACCTCCTTGTGCATATGTTAAGCTTACAATTCTAGCATCACCTTAGCAAAGAGCAAGAACCAAAGATACTTCAAGAAATTTCCATTAAACCAGAAAAAGAAGTCTCCTCAAGAGGCGTGCATCACTCCAAGAGCCCTAAGAAGAGTAAAAAAGTAACATAATGTTTTATCCCACGAGTCTTATGTTAAGATGAAGTGAGGAGATCTATTTATATGATCTCACACTCACTTTTACAAATAAAATCCAAGCCGACATGCCTTTAAAATGTCAATTTGATATTATAAAAAGTTAACTTAAAATTAAAACAAAATAATAATAAAATATAGCCATTATGTAGGCTCAAGGTAGGCTACTTAGGGTATTGATACCCCTAGGTGCCAAAATCTACTCAAATAAGCGAATCACTCCGAACGAAAGGCTGGAGTGAGATGGAGGGAGGGAGTTATACCCCATCTAACCCCTAGAATGTTGTAAAAGCCATCAACGCCCTCCTCAAAGTATCAAAAGGCCTGGCATGGAGGATGGCTTCCTCTGAGGAGATAAGGCCTGGGAGAGTAGGTACCACCAAGATGAGGGGTCAGGAGGGTGTCCTAAGCAGCCGTGACGGGAGACGAATGTCTCGTAGCTGAAGCAAAGGCCACCAAAGCACGTAAACAAGGTATGGGGCCAAGTGACCCAGTGGTCAACCCTTGGGAGCCCCGGACACCAACCCTGAGGTTAAAAACCCCATCAAAAGGTAGTCAACAGTGCCATTAATTCATAGTACTCCTAAAGGATGGACCAAAGGGCCTAGCCATGACCACCATTGCTTGATAACACCCCTTCTGGTCAAAAAAATTGGCTCTCTCTCCCTAGGGTACACCTGAAGGTGCGTTGGGTATAGGTGCAGCATAACAGTACCCCATGGATAAGGTTCTAGAAAGTAGCCTAATCATTCTGATACCATTTCTCCCATTTTCCACTGATATTGATAGAGTTTTTCATGACTTTTGGACTGTAGGGGAAATTGTTAAGCAAGTTATAGCAACACACCCAGAGGAGGTTAATAATGAATCTCATGAATCAAGAAGAGAAGTAAGAGAGATCTTGGTTGGAAGAATTGCACTTCCACTAAATGGGGGTTCACCACATTTCAATGCTATACCAGAAAGAGGTAGGATGATGGCATTTCCCCGTACCCGAGGTAATGTTGATGCCTCCATAATGCCTGCCCATGATATTCAAGTTATACCACCATCTTTTAACTTGCGTAGGTACACTTATGGTGATAAAGTTATTGTTGAAAATTGTGCTTTCAATCATATTTCTAGATGATCAGGAAATCTTTGGATGGGACCATTAACAATAGAGCGATTTGAAGGTAAACATGTATTATTTGTCTACTGAAGATGGTCATGAATTCAAAATTCCTGTGAATCAAATTTATTTGCGGGACTATGTCCCTGGCATGACTTAGCCTATCACCTGTTCACAATCTGTTAGAGTAGGTAGGATTGAATAAGCTCCTCTAAGCAATAATTTGAGTCTTTTTGTAGTGTTGCATGTGTCCTGAGTGTTTTTGAGTCTCTTGGTCATTGAGTCTGGTCTCTTACATAATTTTATCATCTATTATTCTAGTAGAGTGTATTGTCAGCGTTTTATTTCCAACATTGCTTTTATCAATTTATTTTTCGCATACATGTTGCTCTGGTATTTCTTGCTTCCATCTACACAGGAACAAGTACACCTGAAGAGGAATCCGAAAATTGAAGTGCTGGATTTTTGTTGTTGAGATGGTGTTGCGGACTAGAGATTTCTGAGGTTCTCAAGTGCTCTCTTCCTTAGAGCACTCGTCCTAGTTGGATCTAGATGTTATCACATATATATTGTAGTTGGGATACCATGATGTAGCATACAGATTGATCTCTTTATTTTTCTAAGCTACACATTCAGATGAGGTTATAGCATGGATCATTTCAGCTTGAGCCATTCAAAGCCTTTGTTCAACAACAGATACAGAGTATTTCCTTGCCAGAACTGGGATCTCCTTGTCCTTTGAGATGACTTCAGTGGTGACCTAGTTCATTCGAGTACAATAGCAGATGCGGTACATAGCTTACAGATGAGCATATCAGATAGAGACAAGTATATGGTCAAATCAAGTATATGGTTCCTCGATTGGAGTTTGCTCTTTGATGTATACTAACACCTTAGACTTGTTATGCTATGATGATTATGCTGACATTTGCTTATATTACATGTTATACTAATGCTTAAACTTGTGTTGAGAATAATTAAAGAATCTGACGTTAAAGACTATTGCTTATGCCATGTGATACCAACTAAGTTGTACTAAGTTGGATTTATAAACGAGCCGTCAAAGATGAACAATCACTTGTTCAAATTTCAAGTTCAGAAGTCCTTGCAAGCCTTCCTAGGCCTCTTTTTTTAATTTTTTAACATGTCCATACCCCATGGGGAATTGTAATAAAATGAGTTAGCATGATGACTTTATGTAAAAGGTTTGGTTTCCTAGAGCTTAGTCATTAATGCATTATTCCAAGGTGTTTTTCCTTGTAAATTATTTATTGTTTTAAGCAATAAATAATTTTCGAGTTTTTCACCCAAACCTCCAAAGCTGGAATAATTGCCTTAGTAATTAAGATTTAGGGGGTTATTAAAACCTATGAACATGTCCCAAGTCCCCCATAGTTTTTTTTTTTATTTCCGGAAAATTTATTTTTTCCGTTTTTACAGGCTTATTTTTAACAAGTTAATTGTAAAAATGTAAAAAGTCATAAAAGTGTGGCTAGGAGGTTGTTTTTCCATGGGGGTGCTCATTTTCTAACTTAGAGAACCCACTTAACCCCTAGACCCACTTTCCTAAGTTTTTGAGTAATTATTTAACCCCAAAATTAATAATTAATTGAAAAACCCCAAAAAAGACCAAAAAGATGAAATATTTAAGAAATTTGACAATTAAAAAAATAAAAGATAATTGCCAAAAATGAATTCTATGACTTGGCAATTTATTTTGGCAAGTACCCGGGTAAGTGGGACAAGACAAATGTTGTTGTTTCAGCAAATTTCATGAGTTGGAAGTTTCCTCTCCAAGAGAGGGGCGCAAATCTCCAAGTGGGGGCACTAGCTTGGATGGAAAAGCTTCTTGCTTGGAAAAAGATCTGGATTTTGGCAAGTGGCATGTCCATCAGTGGATGTTGCCATAGTTTACACCCTTTTCCAACCCAACTCCAACTCAGATCCAACTCATGGAGAGCTAGCGCATCTTTGAGGAGATCCATCCCCCTTCTCTTGACCTGTTTTCTATATAAGCGAGCTCTCATTCCTCATTTGAGACATAATATTTTGGCAAGGAACTTATGCTTCTGTACTTTGTAATATTTTTCTGTCATTTTGAATAAAAGGCTTTGGAGGTCAAGAACTGTGTAGTGATTCTATGTGTGGATGAGTATTGTCTTGAGCTTTTGAAGTAACCGGTGGTGTTCATTTTCTTGCATCTCTTTGGTTAAGCTTGGCCTTTGAAGGGGAGTTGTCTCTTGGTAGGGTAAGGTTTAAAAGCTTGTTTGCTTGAATATCTTACTGTTTATTTGTTTTAGATATCTTGGAAGTACAATTTTAATTTGTTTAATAATCTTGTTTTTTCTGAGCTTTTGTGGCAGGTGGCACCAAATTTCTTAACCATTTTTGCGCAAGTATTTTGTATTAGTTGCAGGTTACATGGATTGAAGAAGAGGTTAAGTTTGCTTATATCTTCCTTCTCTTCAACAATTGCAGAAAGACATAGTCTCTCTTTGTTCCATTGTAAAGAACTCCATTGTCATATTTCGACATCAAGCTTCTTCATATCTTCTCTCATTCTATAAAACTATCCATTTTTTGTTACCGATTATTTTGATAATTGGCATTTGGTTTAGTATATTGAAATAAATCAATAACTAAATCTGATTTCATTTCTCATTAAAGTTAGATCTGATTTGAACGTTAAAACTCATAAATCTAGCTTTAAACAAAGTACTTTTCAATACTTTAATTTTTTATCTTTTAAAAGTTACTTGAGTTATATGTTAAAGTTGTATTGTTTAAATAAAGAATTTGACATATTTGATTGATGTTTACATGCTATCTTGCTGCAGAAGCTACTTATAGAGAGAGGCACTCTAGCCAAATTTTGAAGATCCAACCCATCCAAAGATCCCTCTTCTTACAACTCTTTCTTTGGCCAATTTTCTAAGGCCCTAATATTGTAAAACTTGTGTTTCCTATTCTACAAAGAAACACAAGTATTTATGATTCTAAATCATTGCAAAAAAGAGAAGCAAGTGGGTAGCCAAGTGCCCACACCCCATAGCCCCAGGGGGATTTGCACTTTTTAAGTTTTTTAAGTTTTTTTTTTGTAATTTCTTTCAAATTGTTAAGTAAAATTTACCAAATCCAGTTGTGTTCTCGGTAATGAGAGTATCGGCATTGTGATTTAAAAAGTCACATTTAGCTCTTAAAACACTTAAAATTTACAAGCCTGCATTCCCCGTATGCTCTTGTGACCACTGTAGGCCTTTGGTTGGATAAGTGGGACAATCAGAAAGGGATTGAAGTGACTAGTAATTAGTTGAACACTTCAATTTAATTCTACAAGTGAAAATCCGACACTCCTTTCGTGTAATGTCCTCCTCTAATTAAGCATCCAAAACACCCACTAACCTACTTAATTCCCAGAGGTTCGAGCGGGTAATGCATGAGAGGGAATTGACTGAGGACATTTGATACTTAGAGCAAAACAAGACATTCATTCAATGTCAAGTCATCAGTAAGATAAAAGAAGCCTTATTTCTTTAAGGTTAAAAGCCAACAGCAAATTAAAATTGCATGCATGCAAATGCAAAGCATAAACCCTAAAAGTGACATGCGAACCCTAAAAGCGCATAAAATTCTATTTAAGAGGGTGATTACACTAAAGAGGCTATCTATTATTATTGTTGAATGATTTTGGAGTTTCGAGCAGCAGCATAGCATGCAGCCGAAGCAGTTGGGGTTGGAGACGGTGTCTTTAGCTAGTGAGGGTTCGACAGTGAGATATCTGCCCTAGTCTCTTATTGGGATAGATCATTCAGGTTTATCCACAGTATTCATCATATACTTCAGTATTCGGAGATCTAGCACATTTCGAAAGGTTATTGGCAGATCCACGTTTTGCAACCAGAAGTAGCGGGGAAACCACAGAAGGATTCGTTGGGACCACAAAAACCAATCTTTCCTCTGCATGTCAGCTTCCTCTTTCTCAGTAGGCCTATTCTACGGCATACAATGATTATCAGCCATCAGTTTGCTCATCTGGAGCAGGTATCAGCAAACAGAGAGTTTAGGGGGCATGATCAACAGAACCACAGATCAGTTCGCTAGGGCACTTAGAGGCTTCCAAACCTCTACATGTGACAGTCTATCTCTCCAGCATTAGCAGACAAAGAAGCCCACGAAGTTTCAGCCTGATCTGACCTCTCCTCCTACAAAAACGTCACCTTTAGTCTGGAGGGTGCTTACGGTACTGCGGGGCGGTAACACTGGAGAAAAGGGGAGCACTACTAGACCACCTATCCGAATCTTTATGCATGCAGCTATCTTTGGAGTCATTATCAGCCGGGATATCAATGATAAGTATTATTTTTTCTCTACAAACCCTAACCCTAATTCAACTACATTTTAGGGCATTTTTGCATGGCAAGTTTCCATGCCCAATTATTTCATATTTTTGTATGCAATTGAGTGTGCAAGTCAGCACTACAGTAGAACATTAGAGAATAACAATATTTGGGATATTACATTTCGATCTTACCAAGTTGTGGAGAAATTCTGCAAGTGAAGCAAGAACCACTAAAAAGTGACCGTGGGGCACCGTTAGGCTATGTTGCCCACCTATTTCGACTAGGTGGCAACTCCATGTACATGAGGATGTACATAATTGTACAAATTGTACCTTAGAAAAATCTGAGGATTTTTTCACTTCTGCAAGGCAATTGCCCCTTTGTAAAACGAAATGTCCGCTCCCTTGCGTGGGAAAATTAATGTAATTTTATGTACTAGTGTGGGTCATATGATATGGATGCCACACCATGGAACTGGTTGTTAGGGAAGTCCCCTCATCGAGTGTTTTTTTCCCTTTCCAATTGATCTTGTTGTATAAACGATTTTAATTGGTTTGGTTTTTCACTCAAAATCCTCCAAAGTGGTGACGGGCGTTCTACCAGTCAAGTCCATGAGGTCGCTAAGGGTTCAAAGTGTTATTCATGACCATACTAGACATTTGTATAGAGTCTTGCGGAGTTTCGTTATGTTGTTGTATTTTTATTTATTTTTTCTAGTTAATTAATTTCACCCCTTGGTGGTTAATTAACTAAGTTTTGATGTAATAATGTAATTGCTCAAGCACTGGCATTTTGTAATAGGGGCTATGAATGCAAGATAAATTGCTATGAAACCCCCTAAGCCACTGCTTCGAGTCCCATGTCATTCAGACAAGTGGTTGAGGAGATAGACCATTTTTGTCTAAGCAAGGTCTATTTTTCCTAGGGAATTAATTAATTTTCCTAAGTCAAAAATTCATATTATTTGATTTTGAAGGAAAAAATCAAATAAGGCCATGGTAATTAAGTTTGGGGGGTGGCTAAGCATAGCCAAAATTTCATAACCCCCCCATGGTCAAAATAAATTTTTGAAGATTTCCCAAGTGGGGTGCTCCTCTTGTTTTAATAAAAGATAAAGATTAAAAAATTAAAAATTAAAAAATTAAAGATCAAAAATTAAAAAATTAAAAAAATTAAATATTAGATTATAAATTAAAATTAAAATAAAAGATTAAATATATAAAATAAATAAATAAATAAAAGATAAAAGATAAAAAATAAAAGAATAAAAATATAAAATAAAAGATTAAATATATAAAATAAATAAATAAATAAAAGATAAAAGATAAAAAATAAAAGAATAAAAATATAAAATAAAAGATTAAAAAGAATTAATATAAAATAAAAGATAAAAAAGATAAAATTTAAAAAAGATTTAAAATAAATAAAAGATTAAAAGATAGAAATTATAAAAAGTAAAATATAAAATAA
>LPNX010171187.1:414741-491034 GCA_001517045.1 Pseudotsuga menziesii
TATCCCTTTAATTAATTTGTAATTGATTAATAAATCTGGAACTTAGTATTCCGTAGGGACTACCCCCCTTGGCTCTGTTGGGATCTAGCCTAAACGGAGGAGTTGTGGACTGTGGTGACAGTGGTCCCCAGCTCTAACTTGCCCCCAAGGACACACACAGCGGGTTGGAGACTTTCCTGTGTCTTAAAGTGTGAATTAGGCGGCAACAGGCTACACCCTCGTTTGGTGTAGTGTTGAACACAACCCCACGACTCCATCTAGCCTACATGTCACTGCGAGAGCCACTCCTTGGTAAATCCTGACATATTCCTCGTAACCCTTACGTATATCTGGAATACCGTTTCCCCCTGTAATAACAAGATCATTACCATATTCTTAATACAATTGACCAAGAATTTACCCACTCCCTAACTACACATTTAATAATTTTAAAACTGACCAACCGAGACAACTGCAATACTTCTCGAGACTTCACTAGCAACCCCCTTACAAGCACTCCATTACCACTGGTCTATCTGACATTTCCATTTATGTTTGATGCTTAAGTTAATCAATGTGTTATTTGGAATAATATTTTAAATGCTAGTTATTTAAATTATTTGTAGTTCATCTCAGTTTCGTTATTTTTTGTTATCATCTCCTAGACTAGTTCTATTTTTATAGATTAAACACCTTAGCTTATTTTATTAGGGACCACCCCCCTTGGCTTTGCTAACAGAGAGCCTGGAAGGAGGAGTCAGGATTAAGTGACCGCGCTTGACTCTTGCTTGCCCCCAAGGTCGCACCCACTGGCTTGAAGATTTTTGCCACGTGACCCGAGGTGCGAATTAGGCGGCAACACCATGCTTTATACAACTTTTAAACCTTAGTGCCATGCTGGTTCCATGTATCACTTGTCCCCACCCATCCAACTCATCTATTGATTGATTTCTTCACATGAAGGGTTCTCATTAAATGCTCTATTAATTAATTAATAAATGACATTTAGTGCACCTCATGTCAATTAATAAAGTGAGAGCAACCCCTTTTAATTAATCACTCACTCAAATTAAATATGAACTTAGGATAAACCATGACATTTATTTTTTGATGAAATCACTTTAAAAACATAAAGTACATCTCACTTCATTAATTACAATTGACTAGGGGTCATCAATTAAAGTGTCTTTGTCCACCCCAAGGCAATGCTAGGTGGACAAACACTTCCTAGGTAACTTTTCAACACAAGGTTGAACTTGCAATCTCCAATCAATCTCTCATCTCCTATCAAAAACAGATCATCTACATATAAGACTAGTATGAGAGGCACCTCACCTGTCAAGAACTATAGGTTGTGGTTAGCCTCACTCCGCTGAAATCCCATCTCCTGTAGATAGTTGTCTATCCTCGAGTACCATGCTCGAGGTGCCTTCTTAAGCCCATAAAGAGCTCGATGCAGTGTTGTAGCTACACAAAAGATCCCATGTTTTTTTATGGAGCCCAAATTTTTATATGCAAAAGGTGATGCTTAAGTTCCTTAGTCATTTTGAGATTCTCCTATTGTTTATCATGATTTCTATGTCTTTTTCATGATTTGATTTAGTCAACATTTTGGCAAATTTATGCATTTTTGTGTGTTTTTGTGAGTTGCGAAAAAGAAATTAATTTCTCCCAAAAAAATGTCTTTCCCACAACCCACGACCCGCAAATGTAGATTCCGGAGATGACAAAGGGTTATTCAAATAAGCGCACTTCCCACAACTCGCAATTGCAGATTGTGGGAAGGTCTTTACTCCACGATGTGTTTTATGTCCCACAACTCGCAATTGCGGATTGCGGAATGTTTTGGTCACTTGTTGAGTTTGTTCTCTCCACAACCCGCAACCCGCACTGCGTATTGTGGATTGTGGAATGCGCATTATTTTCATTTTTACTTATTTATTTTTTTTTTATTCATTTAAGTTGGTTTCATTATCTTGGTAGTTAACTTATCGTGTTGTTCTTCACATTACCCACCTAGATTTGGTCTTCACTGCATAAACTGGTTATTCAAGATGATGGTCGGTTATTAGCTTCACTCTGGGATTTTGATTGATCTTATGGTTTCTTCTCTCATGATTTTGGATATTGCATTAGTTTGATATTTGAGCTTGATAGATTTTTATTTTAACTTTTGCATGCCTAGAATCATAATGTAAATATTTTAAATAATTTTAGTCTTTGGGTTTGTTTGCGTATGTTAGTTTAATATTTTTAAAATTTGGATTAAGTTTATTGAAATCTTTTAAATATTCATGGTCTTGCTTTGACTTTCATTAACTTAATTTGTGTATTTCATTAAATTGATATATTAAATTTATACACAATTTTATATTATGAAAATTAAAAGAACACATTTTAACTTGTTTGAGTTCTAATTTCCCTAATTTCTATGAGATTTGGTTTTGTGATTATCTGGAAATTAGTGGGATTAAAATTCAACATTTACGAAGGTGAAATTAGTTTGATCATGGATAAGTCTTTTATTTTCAATAAACTGATTTGATTTTGAAACTATAATTTCTATTTTTCCATTTTGCAATTAGATTTTCTATTATTATTTTGCAAAATTCTTATTATTCTTTTCTTGGTATTCTATTTTTGGAAAATGAATAAGTTAGAAACTTATTTATGGAATTCATAAACTCTCCTATATTATGGGAGTGATTCCTTACTTATATATGATAACTTGTTTCCAACATTTATTTTCTTAAGAATTAACTTGTAAGTAGTTTTTTTTTTTTACTTCTAGGTTTAGGGTTTTCGATATTGAATTTTCTTTCACTTTCTAAATATTTCTAGATTTTTAATCATTTCCCTATTATTGTTTTATTTTGATCTACTTCATACAACCTGAAAAAAAATTAAGAAACTTTCATTTTTTCAAAGCTTTCCAATCATTTTTATGCATTTGCAGAACCTTTAATTTTGTTAAATTTCAACATTTCCACAATTCCTTCCCACAATCCGCAACCCGCAATTGCGGATTGCGAAAGCTTTAATTTGATAATTGTATTTGCATGTTTCCGCAACCCGCAATTGCAGATTGCGAGAGGTAAAATTTTCATATTTTTAATAAAACATTCCCGCAACCCACAATGCGGGATGCAGATTGCGGAAATCAATTTTTCACTTTTTCATTCCTGCATTTTTCCAAACACCAAGTTTATCTTAGGTTATATTTTAATTTGATTTTGGATCCGTAAATTTTGGTTATTTCATTTTTCACTTAGGGTTTTAATTTGGTTTTGATATTTGGTTTTTCCCGATTTTAATTTGTTTAAATGTTTTTTTTTTCAAATTTTCATTCTCGACATGTGATTTCCGATTTTGTTGGGAATATTGATTTTGAATTTTCTGTTTACTTTTATTCATTTGGAAAATAATCTACATGGATAATAGATTTAATTGTTAAGATCAATGGTCATGATTCACCCAACCATAAAATCAACGGTTGTTAATCCTTAACTTCCAATAGCAATATCTTGAGATTTATGAATCCAAATCAAGCTCGAGATAGCTCATTGGAAAGCTGAAAGGATGAGGAATAATTTGGGAAGATTATTTTTTCCATTTGAATAGCTTAAACACCTTGAAAATCTGCCTGAACAGTCAATTTTGGATTTGCATAAGATTAGTTCATTTTCATTATTTTTTATTTGTATATGAATTGTTATTTGTTTTAGAATTCTTTCATTAGATTTGGAATCATATTTTAATTTCTCTTTTGATTGAACATGTGTAGATTTGGGTTTTGAGGAATCAAATTGAACAATTTATATCCCAACTTCGAAGTGATCAAAACGTGCCACGTGGAAAGCAATGATCTTTGGATGTGATTTCTAGAGCGATGGAGGTGAATTTGGAAAATACGAGACATGGGTTTTGTGCAGAATATTCCCAATTAGTTTGTTTCTGAGAAAAATCCATGGAAAGTTCTTCATTTAATAGATCTGACTGGTTTTCCAAAACAAAATTTCGCATATTTTTCTCATGGACGGATCTGGCAGATGAAACAACTCAGCTAGTTAGCTCAGCTATTGGGGGAATGGATCTTATCTTTTCCAGTAATTTTCTCTTTATAAATACCTACCTTCTATGAGGGAGGGAGAGAGGGAAGGAGGGGCTGGGGCAGAGGTGGTCTTTGCATACCAGAAAGATTGTTATTTTGTTGCTAAACTCTTTTCTGTGTATTTCTACTTGGAAGAGAGCTAGACTGAGGAAGCTGCTGATCATCAATGTTTAGCTTTGTAAATTTCTTTATGAAAGTGAAATGATGTTGTGAAGCTTTCCTTTTTTTGCAGTCATTCTTCATTTGTTCGTTTGTGTCTAATAAGATGTTTCTGTTACGCACTTTTGAATAGTAATCAGATTCATTTTTCTGCATTTCTATAGTATATTTGTTAATCTGATTATGTTTAATGATTTGCAGAAATGATTCTATGTTCAAACAGTGTTAACATAGTAAAGATAATGTTTTACTTCTCATGTTAGAATTGATGTGTTGATGATGTTAATGATTTAAAAAAAAAATTAAATTTATTGACAATCCAATTATTCTTTTAAGCATTAGATCATTCTCTCCACTTTAAATTACTTCGCTCCCGGGATGGGTTATTAGTTTAATTAACATTTAGATAGGTTAGTATTCTGGTTCATATATGTATTTCTGTAACTGTAGAATTTTTTCTAATAGTTGCAGAATTATTAATTGTAGATTGCATTTAAATCACATTTAAGATAAGTTTCAGATCTAATTCAAAGTCTCCCTTTCGAGGAGCAAATTCACCAACTAATAGAGTGCCAGCGGAGGCCGAATATTCGTGGGTGTTAACCACACCAAACAGCTCGAAGATAGGGTAATACTTGCGTAGGATTATCTGAAGCCTCTGGCTGGGTTTTCATCCCCTGTTGTTTTCCTTGGACACCATTCCAGCACCTACACAACCGAGGCATCAACAAATGGCGCTAGAAGGAGGGCCATCGGACATGTAAGGTCATTTGAGCTATCCTAATTAGATTATCTTAAAATGGCTCCAGCCCAAAAATCTGTATATAGTTAATTTTCTGATCATGAATCTGTATATAGTTGTTTTTCTAGGCAAATTAGTTTTCATTTTCAAACAAATTTGTTGAAGCAACTGATAGAAGTAAAATTCGATGGTGAGAGAGAAATTTTAGCACAAGAACATGTTTTTCAATTTAATTATAATGGTCTTGTTAACAAAATTATGGATTTAGGTGTTTTGTGCAGATTGTTAGCCTTCACATTCGAAGGACGAGTCAAAGAGTGGTTTATAGCCTTACATTTTTCCTTTGTCCATTCTTTTGAACATTTTGTAGATCTTTTTATGCTTTCTTTTGGACATTATGACTTTGTTGGATTATGTGATGAATGGAAACAACTCACTATAAAGAAGGGTTAATCATTACAATATTTTGCAATTAGAATTTTTAATCTCTATTGTAGATTCCCTTTAATAGATCGTCCTATGATACATGAATGGTTTCAGCACAATAGTTCTCTTTTACATGAATCTGATCAATCAGTAGATTATAAATCTGAATTATACATTGATAATCATCCACCTCTTTGTTTAGATTTGCATGAAGAATCTAAATATTTAAAAATTGTAGAAATGACTTCTTTCTTAGATATGGATCATAATCAATATGATGATTCAGATGAATTAAATGTTAATATGCCCATATATATTTCACATGAAAGTCAAAGTCTAACTGATCATGAAGGAGATCATTTTTATATAGAATATTCTTCTAAAGTACAAGAGAATAGTTCTAATCATAATATTGAACCATCTTCTTCTAGCATTGTTAAAGAGCTTCAAGATTCTGATATTCATTATTCTATTCATTCTTTGATAGATCTTCAATCGACTAATTGTTCTGAAACTTGTGATATGTTTTCCCAACTACCATTTTATGACCTAATTGATTTTATAAGAGAACATATTTCACAAAATGATGATACTACATTACAAGAAGAAGCAGATTCTGATTTGAAACATTTCATACATATCACTTTTGAAGAGAAAATTCCCCTTAAGGAATCTCAATCTGGAAATATTCTACAAAGAGATGAATTTCATGCACTTGTTTCCTCATCATATTTTTCGATGTACCTTGATCTATTTGATAACAATGACATTCAATCATATATTTCAGATTCTAATTCTATATTGGTAAGTCTTAAATAAAGTTAATTATGAAATGCATGAAGAAGACCAAGAAGATTCTTATCCTTGTCATCAATCCAAGTCTTCTTGTCATTTTTCTTTGCTGGAAATGAATACTATTTCTAATGATTATTTTAACAATTCTTCCTTTTATCATTCATTATACAATGAAGAAACATTTTCTTCTTACAATCATTTGTTTGATGGAGAAGATTCTTACCTGGATGTTGATGATAATAGTTCTATACTTATAACATCTCATATCTTTAACTCTTCTCAAGTAAATAACCAAATGCAATTTGATCTCTTTGAGAATTTCCAATTTAATCAACCAATTTATGATGGTCTTTACAATAATAAGTTGGAACAAATTGGATGTGATTTTATTGATCTTATTCAAGAAAACGCCTAAGGAGATAATTGTTCAAGAAGAAGTTTTAGATCCATATTATACTAATGTTGATTTTCTTTCAAATATTCCATTTCATTGCATAAATATTTCAAACTGTTTATGTCATTCTTTTGATTTTCATTGTACATACCATGATTGGGTTGCTGATTGGCTTGAAAAATCTTTCTTAGCAAAATTTCATGATTATAAAAAAACTCTGTTTTCCTTATTTGTATATAAAGATGGTAAGGTTCCATTCTCTTTATTTGTAAATTTCATCTTATTTGTTTTAATGCATTTTTTTTCATTTTTTGCAAGCATTCATATCATGCTTTCTGATAATTCACTTCTTCCTTTTTGCAGGATTCCATATGCTTTCATGGTTGCATTGGAAATTCGATTATACTTAGTTTTTGTTTTTTTTAAGTTGTGTAGGAGTAGGTGTAGAATAGAATAATTTTTTATCATTTTTTTGATAATTAGACTACTCTTTTGGTTTTCTTCAATAAAAATGAAATGATTTGCGATGACAAGCCCAGTCCAAGTTGGAAACAACGCTTTTTTAGATGCATTCAGGAAAGTATTTTCTTATCCTCTTTCATGTTATTCATGCTCTCACTTATTATCGGTTCAAGACATTCATGTTTGAATTATCTCTTTAGTTTTAAATCATAATGATCTTTTCATGAAATGTTTTGAATTGATTATTTCCAAGTTTTAAGAGCAAGAATATTGACATGAGACAAAGTAATTAAAATTATAACATCTTCATGTCACGCAAATATTGATCTTTCCTAGACATGCACTTGAAAATGAAGGTTTTTACATATTTTTGTTGCAAATTGAACACAATTTAGTTTAGTTTCTTTCTGTACGTAATTTTTAATAAATGAGGCCTTATTGTCCTAAACAACTTTATGCGAAGCAACAATGTTGATCGTAATTTTTCAACTAAAGGAGAATAAATTTATTTTAAGAGTTTTATTATAAGCAATTCAATTTACCAATTCAATACATTTTCATATATATGAATTGATGTAGTTATTATCTTTCGATTCTACAAAAACAACAAACAAATCTTTCTTTTCGCATGAGACAATTTCTTAAGGCTTATTTTTGCAATTATTTTACATTTTAATTTAGGCTTCTTTTGTTTGTAATAAAGACCTAATTAAATCTGATATCAGCCTAAATTAAAATGTAAAATAATTGCAAACAAAAGATGCCTAAATTAACTCTGATATCTCATAACCTAATTAGGTCTTTATTACAAACAAAAGAGGCCTAAATTAAAATGTAAAATAATTGCAAAGATAGGCCTTAAGAAATTGTCTCATGCGAAAAGAAAGATTTGTTTGTTGTTTTTGTAGAATCGAAAAAGAATAAATACATCAATTCATATATATGAAAATGTATTGAAACGGTAAATTGAATTGCTCATAATAAAACTCTTAAAATAAATTTATTCTCCTTCAATTGAAGAATTACGATCAACATTGTTGCTTCGCTTAAAGTTGTTTAGGAAATAAGGCCTCCTTTATTAATAATTACGTACAGAAAGAAACTAAACTAAATTGTGTTCAATTTGCAACAAAAATGTGTAAAAACCTTCATTTTCAAGTGCATGTCTAGGAAAGATCAATATTCGCATGACATGAAGATGTTATAATTTTAATTACTTTGTCTCATGTCAAAATGTTCTTGCTCTTAAAACTTGGAAAATAATCAATTCAAAACATTTCATAACAAGATCATTATGATTTAAAACTAAAGAAATAATTCAAACATGAATGCCTTGAACCGATAATAAGCGAGAGCATGAATAAAGTGAAAGAGGATAAGAAAATACTTCCCTGAATGTATCTGAAGAAGCATTGTTTCCAACTTAGACTTGGCTTGTCGTCGCAAATCATTTCATTTTTATTGAAGAAAACCAAAAGAGTAATCTAATTATTAAAGCAATGATCAAAAACTATTCTATTCTACTGCTACTCATTAGAGGAAATTTGAGGTCTAAAATGGGCCTCCTAAGGAAAATAATAAAATAGTAGTTATTAATTTTGGAGGAAGAATGAAAAAAACTACTTTTTGTGTTCGTATTTTCGACATATCTCCTTGTGTTTTTACTCAAATTTCAAGCGGGAGAGCTCGTTGGATGTGGAATTTAATTCTGCATCCAACGAGTACCCACACTGCATACTTTTGACGGACCCCGTTACCCCAAAAACAAGAAATACCTGAAAAAACGTGATAATGGACCCCGCTACCCCAAAAACAAAAAATACCTGAAAAAACATGATGGGCATCATCATCACGTTTTTTCAGGTGTTTCTTGTTTTTGGGGTTTTCAGGTATTTCTTGTTTTTGGGGTAGCGGGGTCCATCATCTTGCAAAAAGGAAAAAGTGAATAATCAAAAAGCATGATATGAATGCTTGCAAAAAATGAAAAAAGAATGCATTAAAACAAATAAGATGAAATTTATGTACAAATAAAGAGAATGGAACCTTACCATCTTTATATACAAATAAGGAAAACAAAGTTTTATCATAATGATGAAATCTTGCTAAGAAAGATTTTTCAAGCCAATCAGCAACCCAATCATGGTATGTACAATGAAAATCAAAAGAATGACATAAAGAGTTTGAAATATTTATGCAATGAAATGGATTATTTGAAAAAAAATCAACATTGGTATTATATGGATCCAAAACTTCTTCTTGAACAATTGTCTCCTTAGGAACGTTTTCTTGAATAAGATCAACAAAATCACATCCAATTTGTTCCAGCTTATTATCGTAAAAATCATCATAAATTGGTTGATTAAATTGGAAATTCTCAAAGAGATCAAATTGCATTTGGTTATTTACTTGAGAAGAGTTAAAGATATGAGATGTTATAAGTATAAAACTATTATCATTAACATCCTGGTAAGAATCTTCTCCATCAAGCAAATGATTGTAAGAAGAAAATGTTTATTCATTGTATGGTGAATCATAAAAAGAAGGATTCTTAGAATAATCATTAGAAATAGTATTCATTTCCAGCAAAGAAGAATGACAAGAAGTCTTGGATTGATGACAAGGATAAGAATATTCTTGGTCTTCTTCATGCATTTCATAATTAACTTGTACCTATTTAAGACTTAACAATATAGAATTAGAGTTTGAAATATATGATTGAATGTCATTGTT
Organism: Pseudotsuga menziesii; assembly: GCA_001517045.1. Taxonomy (NCBI): domain Eukaryota; kingdom Viridiplantae; phylum Streptophyta; class Pinopsida; order Pinales; family Pinaceae; genus Pseudotsuga; species Pseudotsuga menziesii. The sequence continues at coordinate 424,540 of LPNX010171187.1, forward strand.
ATCAAATAGATCAAGGTACATCGAAAAATATGATGAAAAAACAAGTGCATGAAATTCATCTCTTTGTAGAATATTTTCAGATTGAGAGTCTTTAAGGGGAATTGTCTCTTCAAAAGAGATATGTATGAAAGGTTTCAAATCAGAATCTGCTTCTTCTTGTAATGTAGTATCATCATTTTGTGAAATATGGTCTCCTATAAAATCATTTAGGTTATAAAATGGTCGCTGGGAAAACATATCACAAGTTTCAAAACAATTAGTCGCTTCAAGATCTATCAAAGGATTAATAGAATAATGAATATATCAGAATCTTGAAGCTCTTTAATTATGCTAGAAGAAGATGGTTCAATATTATGATTAGAACTATTCTCTTGTACTTTAGAAGAATCTTCTATAGAAAAATGATCAAGCTTCATGATCAGTTAGACTTTGACTTTCATGTGAAATAGATATGGGCATATCAACATTTAATTCATCCGAATCATCATATTGATTATGATCCATATCTAAGAAAGAAGTCATTTCTACAATTTTTAAATCTTTAGATTCTTCATGCAAATCTAAACCAAGAGGTGGATGATTATCAATGTATAATTCATATTTATAATCTACTAATTGATCAGATTCATCTAAAAGAGAACTATTGTGCTGAAACCATTCATGTATCATAGGACTATCTATTAAAGGGAATCTACAATAGAGATTAAAAATTTTCTAATTCAATATCTTCTAATGATTAACCCTTCTTTATAATGGGTTGTTTCCATTCATCACATAATCTAACAAAATCATAATGTCCAAAAGAAAGCATAAAAAGATCTACAAAATGTTCAAAAGAATGGACAGAGACAAAAGGTAAGGTTGCAAACCACTCCTTGACTCGTCCTTCGAATGTGAAGGCTAACAATCTGCACAAAACATCTAGGTCCAGAATTTCGTTAACAAGAAATTATAAGTAAATCGAAAAACATGTTCTTGTGCTAAAATTTCTTCCTCACCATCGAATTTTACTTCTATCAGTTGCTTCAATAAATCTGTCTGAAAATGAAAACTAATTTGCCTAGAAAAACAACTAAATACAGATTCATGAGCAGAAAAGGAACTATATACAGATTTTCGGGCTAGAGCCATTTTAAGATAATATGATTAGGATAGCTCAAATGACCTTACGTGTCCAATGGCCCTCCTTCTAGCGCCATTTGTTGATGCCTCGGTTGTGTAGGTGCTAGAATGCTGTCTAAGGCAAACAATAGGGGATGAAAACCCAGCCAAAGGCTTCGAATAATCCTACGCAAGTATTACGCTATCCTCGAGCTATTTGGTGTGGTTAACACCCATGGATATTCGGCCTCCGTTGGCACTCTATGAGTGGGTGAGTTTGCTCCTCGAAAGGGAGACTTTGAATTAGATCTGAAACTAATCCTAAATGTGATTTAAATGCAATCTACAATTAATAATTCTGCAACTATTAGAAAAAATTCTACAGTTACAGAAATACATATATGAACCAGAATACTAACCTATCTAAATGATAATTAAACTAATAACCTATCCCGGGAGCGAAGTAATTTAAAGTGGAGAGAATGATCTAATGCTCAAAAAAATAATTGGATTGTCAATAAATTTAAAAATTAAATTATTAACATCATCAACACATCAATTCTAACACAAGAAGTAAAACATTTTCTTCGCTATGTTAAAATTGTTTGAACATAGAATCAATTATGCAAATCATTAAACATAATTAAATTAACAAATATACTATAGAAATGCAGAAAAATGAATCTGGTTACTATTCAAAAGTGCATAACAGAAACAACTTATTGGACACGAAGGAAGAAATGAAGAATGACTGCAGAAAATGGAAAGGTTCACATCATCATTTCAGTTTCAAAAAAGAAATTTAAAAAGCTAAACATTGATGATCAGCAGCCTCTTCAGTCTAGCTCTCTTCCAAGTAGAAATACATAGAAAAGAGTTTAGCAGAAAAATTACAATCCTTATGGTCTGCAAAGACCACCTCTCTTCCCTTCCCCTCCCTCATTGAAGGTAGGCATTTATACAGAGAAAATTACAGGAAAAGATAAGATCCATTCCCCCAATAGCTGAGCTAGCTTGTTGAGTTGTTTCATCTGCCAGATCCGTCCATGAGAAAAATCTGGGAAATTCCGTTTTAAAAAACCAGTCAAATCTCTTAAATGAAGAACTTTTCGCGGATTCTACTTCAATTCAACTAATTGGGAATCTGCAGCACAAAACCCATGTCTCGGATTTTCGAGATTTACCTCCACCACTCTAGAAATCATGTCCAAAGATCATTGGTTTCCACTTGGCACATTTTGATCACTTCGAAGTTGGGATATAAATTGTTCATTTTGATTCCTCAAAACCCAAATCCACACATTTTCAATTCAAAATATAAATTAAAATATGATTCCAAATATAATGAAAGAAATCTAAAACAGATAATAATTCATTTACAAATAAAAAATAATGAAATGAACAAATCTTATGCAAATCCGAAATTCACTGTTCAGGCAGATTTTCAAGGTGTTCAAGCTATTCAAATGGAAAAAATAATCTTCCCAAATCATTCTTCATCCATCCTGCTTTCCAACGAGCTATCTCGGGCTTGATTTGGATTCATAAATCTCAAGATATTGCTATTGGAAGTTAAGGCTCAGCAGCTGTTGATTTTATGGTTGGGTGAATCGTGACATCTTAACAAATAAATCTATTATCCATGTTGATTATTTTCCAAATGAATAAAACTAAACAGAAAATCCAAAATCAATATTCCCAACAAAATTGGAAATTACGTCGGGAAGGAAAATTTAAAAAAAAATCTTTTAAACAAATCAAAATCGGGAAAAACCAAATTAAAACCCCAAGTGAAAAATGAAATTAACAAAATTTACAGACCCGAAATCAAATTAAAATATAACCTAAGATAAACTTAGGGTCCAGAAAAATGAAGGAATGGAAATGTGAAAAATTGATATCTGCAATCCGCATCCCGCATTGTGGGTTGCGGGAATGTTTTATTAAAAATATGAAAATTTTACCTCTCGCGGATTGCGGATTGCGGGTTGCAGGAACATGCAAATACAATTATCAAATTAAAGCTTCCGCAATCCGCAATTGCGGGTTGCGGATTGTGGAAATGTTGAAATTTAACAAAATTAAAGGTTCCGCAAACGCATAAAAATGATTGGAAAGCTTTGAGAAAATGAATTTTTTTAAGTTTTCTTTAAGGTTGTATGAAGTAGATTAAAATAAAACAATAATAGGGAAAGATTAAAAATCTAGAAATATTTACAAAGTGAAAGAAAATGCAATATCGAAAACCCTAAACCTAGAAGTAAAAAAAACTACTTACAAGTTATTTCTTAAGAAAATAAATGTTGGAAACAAGTTATCGTATATAAGGAAAGAATCACTCCCATAATATAGGAGAGTTAACGAATTCCATAAATAGGTTTCCAACATAGTCACTTTCCAAGAAATAGAATACTAAGAAAAGAATAATAGTATTTCCTTTTGCAAAATGGAAAAATAGAAATTATAGTTTCAAAATCAAATCAGTTTATTGAAATAAAAGCCTTATCCATGATCAAACTAATTTCACATTTGTGAATGTTGAATTTTAATCCCACTAATTTCCAAATAATTACAAAATCAATTCTCATAGAAATTAGGGAAACTAGAACTCAAACAAATTAAAACATGTGTTCTTTTAATTTTCATAATATAAAATTGTGTATAGATTTAATTTATGAATTTAATGAAATACACAAATTAAGTTAATGAAAGTCAAAGCAAGACCATGAATATTTAAACGATTTCAATAAACTTAATCCAAACTTTAAAATTATTAAACTAACATAAGCAAACAAACCCAGAGACTAAAATTATTTAAAATATTTACATTATGATTCTAGTCGTGCAAAAGTTAAAATAAAAATCTATCAAGCTCAAATATCAAACTAATGCAATATCCAAAATCATGAGAGAAGAAACCATAAGATCAATCAAAATCCAAGAGTTGAGCTAATAATCGGCCATCATCTCGAATAATCAGTTTATGCAGTGAAGACCAAAGCTAGGTGGGGAATGTGAAGAACAACACGATAAGTTAACCACCAAGATAATGAAACCAAGTCAAATGAATTAAAAAAACACAAATAAGTAAAAATGAAAATAATGTGCATTCCACAATCCACAATCCCCAATGTGGGTTGCAGGTTGTGGAGACAACAAACTCAACAAGTGACCAAAACATTCTGTAATCCGCAATCCGCAATTGCGAGTTGCGGGTTGCGGGACATAAAACACATCGCGGAGTAAAGACCTTCCCACAATCCGCAATTGCAGGTTGTGGGTTGCGGGAAATGCGCTTATTTGAATAACCCTTTGCCATCTCCGCAATCAGCATTTGCGGGTTGCAGGTTGCAGGAAAAACACACTTTTTTGGGAAAAATTAATTCATTTCCGCAACTCACAAAATAACACAAAAATGCATAAATTTTCCAAAATGTTGACTAAATCAAATCATGAAAAGACATAGAAACCATGAAAAACAGCATGGGAATCCCAAAATGACTAAGGAACTTAAGCATCACCTTTTGCATATAAAAATTTGGGCTCCCATGTTTTTTTTTCAAAAACATGAGATTCGTTGTAGCTACAACACCACTGAGGCGAGGAAATGGCATGGGATGAGTTCTGATGATGAATGTGATGTATTCCACTCCTCCAGCAGTTGCAGCACTTGGATGGACCCACATCCATTTTTCGGGCATATTTTATTATTTTATGGAGCTTTTGGAGGCTCACGATTTCCTTAGAGAGGCACTATTTTGCAGTTAAAATTTTTTATTATTTTTATTGTGCCATGGGGGGCACCCTAGGGGAGTTAGTTAACACTCCCTGGACCCACAATGAGCTTCATTTATTTTTATTTAGTGGAATCCCCTCTCCTAGGATGAGTTGGTCCATTTTTATATTATATTATTGTATTGATCCATGTACTTTATGTTGAGTTCATCTCAACCATTGATTAGAACATTTGGATCTTTTAATCTTAGCTGCCCATTTGAAAAGTGGTTATGATTTTGGTTCTCACATTCCTATTTAAAGGAGAGAGCTTCTCATTTGTAAGGGGTCTCTGGCTCTTGGATCTGGATAATAGAAAACTATTCTTGTGGAAATTTTTTGGATCTCCTTTGCATCTGGTGTTCTTAGATGGTGATTGGAAAATCTATTGCTTCCTAACATTTGGGTATTTGTTGTGAGATATATATATTTTTCAGGAAACATCGTCTTGTCTACAGGAGGACGACTTCAACTTGGGCGTTTTTTTGCAGGGGTTCTTCAACTCGCTTGGCTTGGATGCGTTTTGTATCAGGGATTTTTCATTAGTATCAATGCGATCTATGATTTCATCTTGCTATTTTTCTATAGCATTTGTTATTTTCTCATGACGCAGCAAATCTGATATGGTTGATGTTTGTTGTGGAGGAGAGAGGGCACAGTGGCTTCCTTGGTAAAATCGTTTTACATAGAAACTCTTTCAAATCTTCTCAAATTAATCAGGATCGCATAGATCATCATCATCCAGGCAACTACAAGGCTATCCAGGTAAGATCTACAGATTAGTATTGTTTTTCTAGATCTCAATCCATTAACATCTTCATTTTTCATCTTAAAACCCTAAATATTAAGAAATCAAAAAATATTATGGATCAAACTGCTTGATCTCGGGGCAAACCATTTTTGGGTTTTGTAGATCGGGTCAAACCCTAAGTAGATCTTCCAAAACATTGTGCTAAAGTGATTCCATTTGGCCCAAATCCCAAGGCACTGTTCTCCAAATCCCAAGGCAAGGTACTAGATAGCCCCAATCCTTCTCTTTCCCTCCCTGTATTGGTCACGTTTCGCAAGGCAGCAGATATCTTCAATTTTTGCTAGTACCTTGATCCCGAATCTAGTATTGGGCTTATAAGTCACTTGTGTCTTGAACTTGGATCAAATCTCACATCTCATAAACCCTAATCCAAGCCCTAGTTCACCTAGTGACGTCATCCATAAATCTAGGGTTCCCTCCACCTTACACCTTACGTACTTCAACTCCATTTGATTTGATCTAATGTTTAGGTCTGATCTCTCCTGTCGGGAGTAGAACTGGGTCTCCCCCATTGTTGTCTTGGGCTAAGATAACATCAAGTGAAGATTGCATCGATTGGCGTAACAACCATCCATTTGGGAGTCGAGGCTATCTTGGTTCCACCTCTTTAGTTGCCCATCCCTCTACCATCCATCTTTGATCCACCTCATAGAGGCAACTACAAGTTTGGTGATAACATAACTCACATCTGGCCTAGTTCCTGTGAAGACCTCCTTTGGTGTCTTCCTCCCCAAAGTTGTGTGGGGACACTTGTTCTGAATGTACACTGCATTCATGTATGCCTCGTCCCAAAGGAATTGTGGCAATCCCTGATCAAATAGCATGGCCTTGGTTGCTCCTACCATAGTCATGTTCTTCTGCTCTGCAACTCCATTCTGTTGTGGGGTATGGGGCACAGTGTGCTCGTTCTTGATCCCCTCTGCTGAACAATACTCCATGAACTCATTGGAGGTGTACTCACCCCCGTTGTCTATTCTCAACACCCGAATCTTCTTTTCTGTTTGGTTCCCCACGAGAGTCTTGAACTCTCGGAACCTCTCAAAGACCTCTGACTTGGCCTTCAAGAAATAGATCCAGGTCTTCCTGGAATAGTAATCAATGAAGGTTACGCAGTTTCTGTAACCACTGAACGAATGGACACTCATAGGTCTGCATACATCTGAATGCACCAAGCCAAGGGCTCCTTGGACTTGTGCTCACTCTGTGGGAAAGGCTTCCTGATGTTCTTCCCCAAAGCACAACCCTTGCAGTGGTTATGCTTCATCTTCTGTACTTGAGGAACTCCAATGACAGCCTCTCTCAAGTGCCTCAGTTCTCCATGGTGTAAGTGCGCCATCCTCCTATGCCACTGTAATGTCCCCCCTCTAATTAAGCATACCAAACACCCGCTAACCTATTTAATTCCCTTAGGTTAAAGCAGTAACCGCATAAGAGGGAATTGACTGAATGGATTTGATACTTAGAGCACTACAGGACATTCCTTCAGCGTCGAATCATCGGTCGAATGGAAGAAGCCTTGTTTCTTTAGGCTTAAAATTCAACATTAAAATAGAATTGCATGCATGCAAAAGTAAAGCGAAAACCCTAAAAGTGACATGCAAACTCTAAAAGTTTATGAGATTCTATTTAAGAGGGTAATGAGACCAAAGAAAGTTACTTATGATTATTATTGATTTTGGAGCTCTTGAGTAGCAGCACAGCGTGCGGCCACGGTAGTTGGCGTTGAAGATGATGTCTTCAGCTAACGGGGTTTCGGCAGTGAGATATCTGCCCTAGTCTCATCCAGGGTAAACCATCCAAGGTCACCATCCGCTCTTCAACTTATTCATCCAGTTGTAGTTATCCAGTATCCATCAGAGATTGTTTGCAGGGACACATGTGCAGCCGTAGGGGGGTTTTTAGCTGGAAAACCCCAAATCATTCGCTGGGTCCTCAGATCTCTGTTTATCTTCAGAATACTAGCACCATTCTCATCATCGGTATCATGCTCCAGTACCCGGTGATTATCAGATCCTGTCTTGCTCATCCAGAGAAGTTCTCAGCAATTTGGGAATCAGGGGCGCGTGAGCAGCGAAACCTCCAGTTCAATTCGCTAGCCTGCTTAGGGATCTCAGAACTTCTGCATGTGTTAGGCATCCTCTCCAGCACAGGAAGACTACCACTCTTGCAAAAAATTCTCAGCTGCAACAGACACCCTTAGCTGAAAACGTCACTCTTAGTTGATTTTGGGTTCATGCTGCTGGGGTATCACCGAAGGCAAGGAGCACTAGTTCGTCACCAAATCAGCTCTTGATGCATGCATATTCTCTCAGGAGCATTTCAGTCGACTTATCAGTGCTAAGTGTTACATCTTATCCTGCAAACCCTAACCCTAAATTCAGCTATGATATAAGGCAATTTTGCATGGGAGTTTTGCATGCCCGACTATTTCAGTAATTTTGCATAGAATCAGTAGAATATCGGTATTTGGGATATTACAGTGGTATCAGAGCATGTTCCTTGCCAGCTGTGGGCTTGAACATGAGAAGTAGATGAATGCAGAAGAGGACACTTTTGTAACCTATAGGAAAAGAAGGAGTAGGTACACAGAGGACTTTGAGGATATCCAACTAGAAGATACCAACTCAGACATGGACCCAACAGGTATACACTCTGATAGGGGAAAAGGAACGGGAGAAGATGAGGACAGGATGGAGTTTCGCAACCTAGTAAGCGCATTGCAAGGCTTAGCCAAAGGGAAAAAGGACGTACTTAATGCAATCAACAGATTATCGGCGAAACCAAAACTAGTTACACCTCTCTCACCGGTAGATAGAGGGTCTACAAGCGATAGTGGGAAACATGCATACACCAATATGCAGAAGACACCCCACATATATAACAGACCTTCCAGCAGGCCTACTACGCCTCACTTTTTGGCAGATGCAGTAGCAGGTCCAGTCATGCAGGTAGAGCCTAGCGAACCCTTTGGGGCCTATTTGCAGGAATACAGGGACTTAGGGGATGAGTTTCATGCAGCCATGTCTTTTTCGGATTTTTGCAACATGAAGAGTAGGAATAGGCCCAAGAATTTCAACAAGAGATTCAATCATAACTATGAGTTGCAGAAAACCTTGGGTAGGTTGACCATCCCAAACTTTGATGGGAGCTGTGGAGGTTTAGCGAGGATATGGGTTCAGAAGTTGGATACCTACTTCCAACTCAATCCCATGACAGAGATAGATGCCATTAAATTGGCTACACTCCACATGGACAGAGAGGCCCATGAGTGGTGGTACCATGGACTAGTGACATTGGGTCACAACACCATCCACTCCTATAGTGAGTTCACTCAGAAACTCATGGAGCGGTTCGACAGGAAAAATCTAGAGATACATTTCAGGGAGTTGGCTCAACTTAGACAGACAGGTAGCGTCGAGGCCTTCATCTTAGAATTCCAGAGGATAGTTGTTATGGTAACAGATGTGTTAGAGACCAAATTGACGATGTTGTTTACTGAGGCCCTGACAGAGCCACTACATGGATGGGTGAAAGCTTACAAACCCCCCACTCTACAGAATGCCATTAGCCGAGCCAAAGATCTCCAAGACTCAGTTCCGAAGAATAGGTTCCCACTCAAGACCAACTTTCCAATTAGGGACAAGTACAAGAAACCTTTCCAGCAGGAAGTCCCGAAGAAAACATGGTTAGACTATGACACTAGGAAATACTTGAGATGGAAGAAATTATGTTTTACTTGTCATGAACCATGGGTTCTAGGACATAGGTGCACAGGAAAGGCCAAGGCCCACTACATAGAGGTATATTCAGACAGTGAAGGGGAGGACTACGAGTAGGAAACAACAAAAGAATTGCAGGCAGCAGAGGAGGAGTCAATCCAGGGTGATACACCAGAGGGAGTTATTGCTACACTATCTAGAGTACCTAGATTCCATACTCTTAGGGTCAGGGGAGTACTACAGGGCCACAGAGTGGGAGTATTGGTTGATGGGGTAGCAACCCACAATTTCATTGATGCAGCTTGGGTAGCCAAGAGGGGTATTCCGACAGAGAAGTTTGAGGGATTTAATGTAGCAGTAGCCGGAAACTCTAGCATGGAGTGCAACTATTGGATTCCGAAACTAAATGTCACATTAGGAAACTACCAGATGACAAATTCATTTTATGTAGTGGATCTGGCAGATAAACATGTAGTATTAGGTGTTCAATGGCTTTATTCAATAGGGAAATATACTACAGACTACCGAGCAATGGAAATGGAATTCCATGGACCAAATGGAAAATGAGTAGTTTTGAGGGGCACGAACACTTATCCCCCAAAACTAGTCTCTTCGTAGAGAATGGAAGCAATGCTCAGGAAAGATGACATAGAATGGTCGACAGAATGTTTTGTCACCTTTAGAAAACCTCCAGAGAACAACACCCAACACCCAGCAGATATTAAGGCCTTATTGCAGAAGCACGAAAAGGTATTCCGGAACCTTCCAGTAGGTAGACCGCCAGACAAGGGATTTGAGCACATCATTGAGCTGGAGGAGGGGACACAGGCACTCATCACCACCCCTTACCGACATCCCAAAAGATACAAGGATGAGATCGAGAAGACGATCAAGGAATTACTAGAGCTAGAATATATTCGGGCCAATTCTAATCCCTTTGCATCATCAGTGGTCTTAGTTAAGAAGAAGGATGGCACACTGTGGATGTGCATCGATTACAGGGCACTCAACAAAAAGACCATCAAAAACAATTATCCCATTCCCAGGTTTGATGAACTCATGGACGAGCTGCGGGGTGCCAAATACTTTTCAAAGATTGATCTTCGTTCAAGGTACCACCAGATCCGAGTAAGGGATCAAGACATTTCTAAAACAACTTTCTGTTGCCACTATGGTCAGTATGAGTTCTTGGTCATGCCTTTTGGACTCACCAATACTCCAGCCACCTTCCAGTCATGCATGAACCATACTTTCAGAGCTCAGTTACGTAAGTATTTGCTAGTATTATTTGATGATATTTTGATTTACAGCAAAACATGGGAGGAACATCTGAAACATTTAGACGAAGTATTGAGCATTCTAGACAAGCACTCGCTTTACGCGAAGATGTCTAAGTGTGAATTTGGCATGAAGGAGATGTTGTATCTAGGGCACATCATCAGTGCAGAAGGTGTACAGGTTCATATGGAAAAAATCCGAGCTATCAGGGATTGGCCCATGCCAAAAACAGTCACGAAACTAAAAGGCTTCTTAGGCCTTTGCACATATTACTGGAGGTATGTTAAGGGCTTCTCCAAATTTGCCGCACCACTCACTGATCTCACAAAGAAGGGGGCCTTCACTTGGACAGAATTAGCACAGAAAACCTTTGAGGAGATGAAAGTCACCATGAGTTCTTGCCCGGTTTTAGCACTACCAGACTTCTCATGGCCATTTGTAATAAAATGTGATGCATCAGGGGAAGAGCTAGGGGCAGTGTTGATGCAAAACCATCACCCAATTGCATTCGAGAGCAGGAAACTGAAAAACTATGAGCGCCACTGCTCTATATATGACAAGGAGATGCTAGCCATCTTACATGCTCTCACTAAATTCAGACAGTACCTGGTGGGCAACAAGTTCAAAATAAAGACAGATCATAACAGCCTCAAGTATTTCTTGGAGCAGATGGAGCTGAATGAACGTCAACATAAATGGGTCAGCAAGGTGCAAGCTTATGATTTCGAGATAGAGTATGTGAAGGGTAAGAACAATACAGTAGCCGATGCACTATCCAGATGAATCGCTTCATTATCTCTCATGAGTACATCCACTTATTGGAGGTCTCTTCTCTTAGTAGAGTACTCCAAAAATAAATTTGCTTGAGAATTATTGGATGGACAGGTTAAGGATGACAAGTACAGAATTATTGATGACATCATCTATTACAAAAACAGGATATACCTCATCCCAGAATCAGCCTTAAAAAAGAAGATCATATAGGCATCATATGACTCTCCATTATCAAGACATTAGGGTTTCTTGAAGACCTATAGGAAAATCCGAGAGAGGTTCGCATGGAAGGGTCTCAAGGGGAGGGTTATGCAGCAAGTGCGGGAATGCAGCATTTGTCAGCAGAACAAGGTCGAGCACATCCATCTAGCAGGGTTACTTCAGCCACTACCAATTCCGGAACAAAAGTGGGAAAGTATCTCCATGGACTTCATTACAGGGTTGCCCAAGGTCCAAGGGCGAGATTGCTTATATGTCGTGATTGATCGACCAACCAAATTCCCCCATTTCTTTGTTATATCATCCAATTACTCCGCAGGCTAGGTAGCAGAGTTATTTTTCAGAGAAATTTTCAGACTACACGGGTTACCCAAAACCATAGTCAGTGATTGGGACAGTAAATTCACCAGTGCCTTCTGGCAGGAGTTATTCAGATTGGTAGGGACAGAACTCGCTACCAGTACGAGCTATCACCTGAAAAGCGACGGACAGACTAAGATTGTCAACAAGTGGGTTGAAGGGTATCTGCGCAATTATGTAGCTGGCTAACAGAGGACATGGATTAAGTGGCTACACTTAGGGGAATAGTGTTACAATACCACCTACCACATGTCTATCAAGATGACACCTTTTAAAGCACTGTATGGCTATGAGGCACTGAGCTTCACGGATCTAGCCTTTTGAGACAGCAGAGCACCCAAGGCCAAAGATTGGATACAGGACCGTCAGGATATTCTCAAAATTCTGAAAGAAAACTTATAGGAAGCACAGAATCAACAGAAACTATACGTAGACAGACACAAGGTTGAGAGGAGCTTCGAGGTAGGAGATCTGGTATATTTGCGGTTACAACCATACAGACAATCTTCCCTCAAACAGAAAGGAGCGGAGAAACTAAAACCTAGCTTCTATGGTCCTTACAAGGTAATTCAGAAGGTTGGAGAGGTGGCTTATGAGCTAGAAATGTCGGAAGAAAGCAAGATTCACAATGTATTCCATGTGTCCAGTCTCAAGAAAACATTAGGACAACACATTGCTCCATCCACAGAATTACCTCCTCTAGATGATGAACGGCTACTGGTACTAATTCTAGAGAAAATCCTACAGGTACAAGAAAGGAAGCTTCGAAACCGGGTGATTCGAGAGTATCTGGTGAAATGGTAGGAACTACCCATGGAGGATGCCACATGGGAAGGAGAGCAGGTATTGTAGCATCCTGGTTTGCAGTTGCTTCAGGCCAAGCAATTTAAAGCGTGGAGGACTATAATGTCCCCCCTCTAATTAAACATACCAAACACCCGCTAACCTATTTAATTCCCATAGGTTCAAGCGGGTACTGCATAAGAGGGAATTGACTGAATGGATTTGATACTTAGAGCACTACAGGACATTCCTTCAGCATCAAATCATTAGTCGAATGAAAGAAGCCTTGTTTCTTTAGGCTTAAAAGTCAACATTAAAATAGAATTGCATGCATGCAAAAGTAAAGCGGAAACCCTAAAAGTGACATGCAAACCCTAAAAGTTTATGAGATTCTATTTAAGAGGGTAATGAGACCAAAGAAGGTTACTTTGATTATTATTGATTTTGGAGCTCTTGAGTAGCAGCACAGAGTGCGGCCACAATAGTTGGGGTTGAAGACGGCGTCTTCAGCTAACAGGGTTTCGGTAGTGAGATATTTGCCCTAGTCTCATCCAAGGTAAACCATCCAGGTTCACCATCCGCTCTTCAACTTATTCATCCAGTTGTAGTTATCCAGTATCCATCAGAGATTGTTTGCAGGGACACATGTGCAGTCGTAGGGGGGTTTTTAGCTGGAAAACCCCGAATCATTCGTTGGGTCCTCAGATCTCTGTTTATCTTCAGAATACTGGCACCATTCTTATCATCGGTATCATCCTCCAGTACCCGGTGATTATCAAATCCTATCTTGCTCATCCGGAGCAGTTCTTAGCAATTTGGGAATCAAGGGGCCGTGAGCAGCTAAACCTCCAGTTCAATTCGCTAGCCTGTTTAGGGATCTCAGAACTTCTGCATGTGTCAGGCATCCTCTCCGGCACAGGAAGACTACCACTCCTGCAAATTCTCATCTGCAACAGACACCTCCTTCGCTGAAAACGTCACCCTTAGCTGATTTTGGGTTCATGCTGCTAGGGTATCATCAGAGGCAAGGAGCACCAGTCCATCACCAGATCATCTCTTGATGCATGCATATTTTCTCAGGAGCATTTCAACCGGCTTATCAGTGGTCAGTGTTACATTCTGTCCTGCAAACCCTAACCCTAAATTCAGCTATAATATAGGGCAATTTTGCATGGCAATTTTACATGCCCAGCTATTTCAATAATTTTGCATAAAATCAGTAGAATATCGGTATTTGGGATATTACAGCCACAACTCACCCCGACTATTGCTACTGCTGCTGACTATAGCCTTTGCAGGCTCAAAGTGTAGTCTATACACTTTCCCGATCCTTCTGCCAATCACCCAATCCAAGCTCTTATCTGACCCCTTGGGCCTGATATATACTCTATGGTCACGGAACTTCACCTGATATCCCTTGTCCTCCAGAGTGGAGACTGATATAAGGTTCTTGATCAGTCCTAGAACATATAACACATCAGCAAAACTGAGAGGTTTGCTAGACTCCCTCTCAAATGAAACGATGCCAACTCCTTGCACCTAATACCGTGCATCATCACCCAACTCAACGTGGATCCCTGTTCCACCCTCCTGCAAGTCTCTAAAGAATCTCTTATGTCCAGTCATGTGACTAGATGCTCCACTGTCGATGTACCATAAACTACTCCCTGTGGTCTTTGCCATGCAAACTATCAAGCAGAACTCCTCATTGGAGTTCCTGTTGAACTCATCCACCTCTGCAGATCCAACCATCTAAGTGTTATTCTTCTTCTTCCTATCTGGGCACAGGGAGGCAAAGTATCCCTGCTTGTGGCAGATAAAACACTTGACCTTTGACACGTCAAGGTTTTTCTTACCATCCTTCTTCCACTTTGCCTTACCCTTGCTCTTCCCTATAAGGGCTAGAGCCTCCTCATCCACAATCTGTGGGGCACTACTGGATGAGCCTGATCCTTGACCCATACAAGTCTCCTCCTACACAAATTCATCCCATAGTCTCTGCCAATCAGGGAGCTTCTCCCTAGCTACAACACCTTTGACAAAGGTGTACCATGGCTTAGAGAAGCCATTGAGGGCTATCTGAACTAGCTCCTCATCCACTGTCTTAGAGCCAACAGATCCAACCTCATCCTTGATCTGTGTGAGACTCGTGAGATAAGGCACCACTCCTTCTCCCTTGGCCATCTTGGTGTTGCGCATCCTCTCTTGCAGCACCATCTTCCGATTCTCGTTCTTGCTTTAGTACAGACTTTCCAAATCCATCCACATCTCTGCTGTGATCTTTTTACCAGAAAGGTGAGGGACTATATGGTCCTTCACTCCATCCATGATAATCAACATGGCTCTGGAATCAATCTTTTTCCAAGCTGTCAGATCTGTCGGATCTATGGGTGCAACTTTTGTGGAGTCAATGTGCTCCTCTACATCACTAATGTCCAGGATCCTTGTGATCCTCTCTTTCTATGTAGGAAAGTTCTGAGCACCCTGGAGTCTATCCTCAACTCTCAACTACACGACCATAGTGAAGTGTTACCTGTCAAACCCTAGATCTGAAAGTTTAGGTTTGTGTCTTACTATAGATCTGCCCATGATCTATCACTGCTGCTACAAATCTCCTAGCTTTAACTCACCAAGGCTCTAATACCATGTAAATCTGCATTGTATATTCAAACTAGGGCTAACAATGCATGCAAAATATCTACTGATAACCACACATTAATATCTTTTACAGTATGCAGCAGAATATTAAACTGAGAAATAAATCACAACATCACATCACAATAATGACACTATTATTTTGGGTATGGAAACCCCCAGAAAAACCCAAGATGGGAAAATCGGTGCAACAGTCAGATATAAATTTTATTATGAGAAAATATGGAACATTTACAACATTGCAAATTCACCCAAACATAGCGAATGTAGTTACAGGGCAGAATCACTGGGCAAACCCCAGCTAAACCTCAACACCCTCCTGCAAGAGTGTACGGCCCAACTGTACAGCCTCACATGTGTGGATCTGTACGGTTTTACGGATGTTGTACGGAATCCGTACGATCTTGTACGACTCTCTCTGATGTTGTTTCCTGTCGACTGTGCGGGCTCTGTCCTGCCTGGTAGCTCGATGATCATGCTTTCTCGCTCCTCCATCTTCCCAGCTAAATCCTCTGTCTAACTTTCTCTCCCTGAGTGTATCATGTCTCTGTCGGAATACAAGTGTGTGTGTCCTCTCAACCAATTGACCTCTCTTATATAACTTTAGGTAAAGCGAAAACCCTAATTTCACTTTCACTTAAATTCAATAATTAATTAGATCACTTTAATTATTTTCCAGAGTAAACTTAGGAAAAATAATTAAATACAACTGATTTCTTGTTTTAGAGTCTTCTTCATGCAAGGGCACTTGCATGCAAAAAGACCTTCCTTGTTGCTGCTAATCTAACCAATGTTGAAAAAATCGGCATCGGTAAAAAGTCGGCAAGGGTCCCGAATACAACTTCTCGGCAACATCGATGAAAAAATCAAGAAAAAATGGCAAAAGTTGGCAAACATTAAAAAATACAAAATACATTCATTTTTTTTCAGAATTTTAAACATTTAAAGCAACAATAACATCAAATAAACACATTGGAACATAAATATGGAGAAAGCATTGATATATATCATCATCATGTAGTCATCCCAAATGTAAAATGATACATCAAAGTCGATACTGTATCATGAAACATCATAGTTGTCCAATCAAGGACTCAAAAGTGGATAACCAATACAACATGACATCACATATATAAATGTATCCGAGGAAAACTAGCATCTAGCTATTTAATATCAATGCTCTCTTCATGAGTTTTCCATTCATACTTCATATTTTTCCCTACTCCAATGATTAGGTTTATATAAGGTTTTCATAAATGCTTTTTATTTGTCCCTCCATCTTATGACTTCAACCTAATTTTTGAAAGGTATATTTTATTGATTTGGTTGTCAGCCATTAAATGTATTTCTTGTTTTGTATTGGTGATAAATCATAGATGTATTTTTCACTCCTCCCAAATTGAATTTCCGACATGAGCCTCACATTTAGCCCTAGCTCATCTACCACTTGAAACATTGCTCTCTTTTTCCTACAATGTGCTATGATGATCACTCAAAATATGTTTGCTCAAAAACTTCCCTAATAGTCAAAAAAGTAATTCAATTACCATTGTGATCTTTGATAAACAAATACTATTTTGTAGAAATTATCCTTGCATGGTTTGATCTTCAATTACAACAAAGTTTTAAAATATTTATACGGTAGAGGAAAAGTGTTAGTATACAACAAAATGGCTAAAATAGCAAATTTTTGGAAAATTAGCCATAAGCAAAAATGGAGACATTTTGGAAAAAGTCGGGAAAAGTCGGGACTTTTTGGAAAAAGTCAGGACTTGCCATTTTAGCCATTGCGACTTTTTGGAAAAAGTCGCGACTTTTTGAAAAATTAAAAAGTCGCGATTTTTTCTAGCCGATTTTTCGACTTAGGGAACAAATCGCGACTTTTTAAAAAGTCGACGATTTTTCGAAGAGTTTTTCAACACTGAATCTAACAATTGGCAAGTAAAACTTTGGGTTAAAAGGAGGCTACAAATTAGTTTATTGAGGAGGGTGACGTCAACATGGAACTCACGCTAATGTGAGGGTTGCAATTGGTGTGGAGGGTGGACCCCTCTTCGTGAGGACTAAAAAACTTTCAGTATGATATGTTTTGGAGTGTGGCTATTATATAATTTCAAAATCATGAAGGATCACGTCACTCTAAAATGTCGTACAATCGCGTGAGGAAGGAAACTTGCACATGTGGGAAGTTTGGTGAGATTTTGGGGTGTGTTGGCAGGTTGGTAGAGGTTGGTAGAGTTTGGTGAGAGAGGTGTCAATCACCTCCTCTATTCAACTCGATCCAAGTTCAGTTCAACTCAGTTACACTCTGGGTTGATCTTCAGTGTTGGTGAAGCCCCCCTGGGTCTCTCTTTTTCTATTTAAGCGAGGCCTTCTTCCTCATTTTGGAGGAAAGCAAAGAACTTCTGCTCATGTTGTATTGTCCATTGTTATATATTAATAAAATCGAAGGCTTTGGAGGCTCAATATCTTGTGGCAAGTTGTGCATATGACCTTTTTTGTATGAGGTAATATTGTTCATTTATTTTGCTTTGCATAGATCAATAATTTGGCTTAGAGGGATATTTGTAGCACATAGGATAGGCATTTGAGGCTTTAAATTTTCTTGTTTACTTCCTTGATATTAGAAATGTACGAGTTCATGCTTTATTCAGCTATATTTCATGATCTTTTGGTTTTCTAACTATGGGGTGTACCGGATCTAATGTGTTTTGTGCAAGCTTAATCAGTGTTTGGTTGCCTTTCTCGAGCTAAAGGTTGAGCTATGTTGCATCGTCCTTTTCTTTGGATTGTTGGTTGAATGAAAGCATAGCATTCTTTGTTATCTACAGTCAACTCTCCAAGTTTTTTTTTTAAGATTCAAGGCTTGAGCATTTGTTTCCCTTCTTTCTACAAAAATTACAATATTTTCCTCGCGGTTGTTTTTTATTGCAAGTTAAATCAGATCTAACAAGTTTATCTTTCAATCTTGCTTGCATTAGTTTAGATCTTAAATCTTCAAGTTTCATCGTTTGGCTTGGATCTAAAAATAAATTGCTTTAGTACTTAAAAGTTTCAATCATTTCCATTATGTGCAAGTACTAAAGTAGTGTAAAATTTTAGTGTAAATATTGGACTAATCAACTAATCTTCCATTTTTAGTTTGTTGGTTTTTTATGTTTATTTGGTAGGAAGGAGGACGATTAGAAGGCCCTTTGAAGGCTTGAACCATTCGAAAAGACTCGTCCAAACCCCCATCATTTTTTCCCCTTTCTTCATTCCCCTTCTCTCAAAAACTTGTAAACGTTTTTGCTCCTATTTTCAAAGGACAAAAAGCTTTCCCAAAAGAAAAGATTGTATTACAAGTTAATACTAAGAAAGTGGGATTACGGCTCCCACACCCCTCTTCCCCCATTTGGGGAAAGCCTGTATTTGTCCATTTATTTGCTTTATACCAGCATAGCATTAAAGTAGTTTCATATTTTTTTGCAAGTAAAATAGATCAATCATGGTTCCTTAAAGTTTCATCTTTTCTTTCTCGCAAAATTGAATACCTACCCAGCCTTGCTTTCTCGAATACAGCATCCAAACCGGAAAGAGATTCTTGGTTGTAGTAAGTAGAAAAACTTTTATTTTTGCATGTTTACTTTATTTGCAACACAAGCACACAATCTGTCCTTGAAGGGCCGTATAGATTAGGTTCTCATTTTCTTCAAAATTTGAATTAATATTTTCCATTCCGATGTTAATATTTTCCATTCCGGTGTATGCTCATCGCAGGTTCGCCCTGGGCTTTGGGGTAATCAAAAGCAAGAATGTGCACTAATTGATTTCTCACATCTAACCAAGCAAACACATTGCACATAAAATCCTTGAAACTTTACCAAGGCTTCGTTGTGTATGCTCTGCATCACTGCTGTTTGACCGAACAATTGGTTGCATCAAAAGCAACGTGGGTGACTAGCTTAATTAGTATTCACATTTCAATTAACCTCCCAGGCGAAAATCCAACGCCTCGAATTGATCCTTTGCGGTGGCAAAATCCACAAAGGAAACGAGAACAGCTGGGTAGCGACCTCGAGACACCGTTAGGCTACACACTTGTTGGTGTAGTGTTAAACACGTCTCCAAGACTCCAACCAACCCACATATTCCTTGCGAGGAGCCGCATCGGATAATGGTTTTGGACATACTCCTCATACCTACGGGTATATCTGGAGTCCCCTTCTCCCCATAAGTTAATGAACTCATATCCACATTAACTTAAATCTGACCAAGAGCACTTGCAACACTTTTCTTTCAACAATTCAACAGCACTTTTATCTGTGGACTCCATTTTTGGCATTGGTTTTACATTATACAATCATTTGTTTCTGTGTGCTTCGCATATCATATGTTAATTTATATGTTGTTGTGGTTTAAATATTTATGTTGCAATATCTTGTTCAATTGTTTATTTCTTGTCAAAACTCCTTAAAAAAACTAAATCATCATCACACTAAATCCTTAACAGCCTTAACAACTAATAGGGTCTACCCCCTTGGGTTCGTTAGGAGTTGGCCTAAATAGAGGAGTTAAGAACAAGGTGACATCCTTAACTTGAGACTTTCCCCCAATGACACACTGAATGGCTTGAAGATTTCTGCCACATTCCCCCCAGGTGTGTGAAAGGCGGCAACAACATCTACAAATTCCAAGTGAATAACTTAGCTAAATTCTATCTGTTTTATTTTTTATGCATTGCCCATCAACAAATTTCACTTAAAAACTCTTTGCAGCAAGTGAGAAAATTCATTGGGGCATATTACACTTAGAATCTCATTTTTTGGCAATCTGGGTTTTGAAGGCCATCATCCAAAACCCCTTAATCCTTCTAGGTGTCACCCCTTGATTCCATTTACCCACTGTATCAAAGCACTAGTCTTTTGTGCAAATCGCCCTCTCTCCTTTGCTAGCAGTTTTATGAGTTTTATGTGTTCTGGCTTTGTTTGATCTCATATACTGTCATGTTTGTCATCCAAGCATCAAATCAAGTGTGTTAGAACCCCTAATTCATTATCAAACCTAACCTAGGGTATTTCCCTAATTTTACAATCAAATCCCACTAGCGTTTCAAGTTTGATCATTTGATTAACACACAAATTCTAGATCTAGTAATCAAATCCATAAGTCACCAAGTAATTTGACTTGAGTAGCATTTCAAACATCTATAACCACCCTCTACTCAAGTATTCTTTAAATGGTGACTTCATCCTTAAATCTAGGGTTAACAACTTTCACATTACGTATACTATGCTTTTAGTTTGATCTGGTGAATTAGCTTTGGGTCTTTCCTTCTAGGATAGGTCTAGGTCTGCCCCTTTGTCACTTGGGATTTTAGTGGCATAAAGTAAAAAATATCTCAACCGGTGTGACAAGTGACAACCAATCCATCATCTAGGGGTTCGGGTATCCATAGGTCACGGATTTAGCTGCCTTTCCCCTCTGCCATCCTGTATAGGATCACTCTACGTGGCAACTACAAAATCCGTGATAACAGGTTTATTGGTTGGGGGTTCGCAAGCTCTCAGTGTCTCTTCTGAGAGGTTGGTTGGTTGTAGAGTCTTCGCCTACACATTGTTTTCCGCATTGTTGGAGGTGATCTAGAGGTAAATCTTTCAACTCAGTGGATTATAGGTATGTTTTCTCCTTGTTTTATTAGAATGTTATTATGATATCTTTGTAATGTTTTAGATATAGTTTTCTCATGGAAATGAATTTGATCTTGGTTAATTGTATGAAGTAATGGTTTTCTAATAAATTTTGTCCTTAAGGCCCAGTGGGGCATGTTATCATATACATTGTAGTTGGGCTACCATGATGCAGTAGACTATATTTTTATTTCAGTCAGTGCCAGTCCCAGATATTTTCAACACATTCTTTCCAGAGATCATTAATGGTACAGTTAGAGAGAGCCATTTTGAGCAATAACAGTATCCTATGCCAAGACTAAGCTTTGGACAGTCCATTGAGATGCACTGGTCGTAGCCTTTGTTCATTTGACAGAATTGATAGATGGTGTATTCCTTTGCCCATACAGTTGGATTTGGATACGAGTATATGGCCAAATGGGTATATATGTGTATTTGGATGCTCTTAGACTGTCTTGCTCATCTTATTAGCTTTAACTTAACATGGTAACTGATATTGGTGATTTAGTATTGCATTATGGTCATGGACTTGTCGTAATGTGATCTAATGTTAAATACCTTTATATATGCTCACTAGTATTGCCTACCTTATGCACACTTAGTCATGCCTTGCTATTTTGGCACCACCTTTCACTTTCTCCATCCATCTGTTTCTTTCATATTTGATTATGACCCTGACTTGAACTTTGACTTGTGAGATTGAAGACCTTTGTGAATTTCCCCCCACTTGGACCCCTTTGTCGGATAGACCCCAAGTTGTATTGTGTCTTTGGCTCTGGAGTGTGTAGCTTGGTTCCTTCCCTTCTGCTTATATGATGCCTTGTGGAAGGGATGCAGCTTGTGTCACTGGATTGTTTCTCTTAGTCCTCGAAGCAAGTTATCACTTCAATCATTACAAACATCAGTATGAAATGTAAAATGCAAGGCAAAAGGCTATTGAAATGAAAAGCAAATGCCCCTAATGGAAGTTGCAAATAGCTGTGCTTTTAAGGGCATGTAAAATCGTAAGAGGGATACAAATGACATTAAAGGCCAAGTAAAAGTAGTGGTTAAATAAATGCTAAATCTAAAGATAGTTGGGCATGTTTTGTAATGATAAATTTCTCACAGAGCCCACGGGTTTTGATGTGAGATAGAGTAAGGGACAACTAATTCTAAGTTTCCCCTAGGATCTCTTACACTACAATTTCGTGTGTACTCAACGCAAGGGACCTAGAAAAGATTCTCGCGGAGATTGAGTCAAGCTTGGATGTGAGTTGAAGGAAACTTTGTAAGAGTCTATTGGAAGCCTTCTAAGCAATCTACCCATATGTGAGACACCCACATTCCCTATTGTCCTCTATCCTTCATATGTCCAAGTGGAGCCATGTTTCCCCTTAGTCTAAAAAATCACTAGGTTTAAGTCATCAAGTCATTTCCCCCTTATCCTAGCCTTGCTTTATCCACCTCACCCATCATAGAAACTTGAGTAAATTTGTCATGTATAAAGGACTTCATGAAATATCACTTGTTTACTCTAATTGCAAGACTTATTTTTATTGATTTATCACCAGTATCATGTTGCTATTGTTTAAGTTGGCTAATAGCATGAATAAGAGAGTTAACTTTTATCCCTGATGCACATTGAATTGATCATATTACAGTTCAAGCTTTATTTTGGTTATTTTGACTTGGGCAAACCTAGATTGACCAGGTCAACACAGGTCCCAGAGCAGATTAGGCTACAATGGTTCAAGATTAGTTATATGTCACGTATATGCATCTAGTATACCATATCCATACTCAATTTAATGGTTACTGGTCATTATCAGCATTATTATGGTTTATTATTGTTTATTATGACCATTATTTTATTACTAGACATGGTTGGAGCCTTCATAGACATATCTACATGTATTCATGGTATTTGTTGTCATCATTAGTGGATTTGGCATCTCTAATTCCATTGGAATACTCAGATCAAGATTTTTGGCAAAGGAAATGATGATATTGGCATATTTATGTTCCAACTGTGATTATCAGTGATGTTATCATGGATCTTGTAGTTTCCCCAATTGAGTAATCCTGTATAGGATATCAGAGGGGACAGTCAACTAAAGTTGTGACCTACGGAAACCCTAACCCCCAAAAGGATGGATGCTTGTCACGTCGGTTAGGACTTCCTTCGCTTTATGCTACTGGAGAAGCCCAAGTAACAAAGGGGGAGACCTAGACCTATCTTGAAAGGATTGACCTAAGCAAGTCACCAGATCAAACTCCTGATGGAGAACACTTAAGGTGAGTGCTTGAAACCCTAGATTCGAGGGATAAGCCGCAAATTAAGGAATACTTGAGTAGGGGTGGTTACAGATGTTGGAAATGTCACTCAAGTAAGATAACACGGTGACTTATGGAGATTATGATCAGATCTAGGATTAGTGTGTTGTTTCAAATGATCAAACCCGGGACCCTGGGGGGATTTAAGCAAAAATTGTAAATTCCCAGGACGAGGCTGATAAGGAGAATTTAAGCTTCCCTCACATTGACTTGAATGAGAGATTTAACAATTAGAAAAAATCCAAGTGAAACCGAAAATACAAACATAGAGAAACTGGCTTGCCAAACCAAGAGGGGCGCTACCTCACTAAGTGATCAATGCCTGGATATGGGTAAATGGAGTCCAATGCTGACACTTAGGAAGGAGAGAAAATTTTCTAGGATGCCTGATGTTTGTGCCAGAAATTGTTTCTAGGCTATAAAGAAACAAGCCAACACAATCTCAAAAATTCAATCAAGTAAACTAGGTTTTAGGGTTTCTAAAAGGTTTTCTTGGTTGTAAAGTTTGGTGACTGAAGGGAATACATTCATGAGCTAAATAAGAGCTGAATCATAAGCAAAGAAAAACAGAGATGCATAATATAATTACCAATATCCAACAGAACATGAGCTTGAAGTTCATTCAACAATTGACAAGCATTACCAGCAAGGAAACCATAAACCAGCAATGAATTTCTCAATCATGTAACTAAACAATTAAAAAAATGAAGCCAAACACAGTCTGAAGGGTGTAAAGGATCATATATTTCATAATTCTATTAAGCAAATACACATAAGAATTATGATACTTAGCTCATAAACAAGTCACAGACCTCCTTAAGCCAGCCAAAAAGTAGAACCCTTTGTTCTCTTTCTCATCTATCTAAATACTGTTTCTCAAAAAATCAGTTAGGGTCTAAACCCTAACTGTCTTCAGCCAACTCATCGATGGGATAAAGTGAAATTATATTTACAAAATAAAGTATTTCTTCAAAAACATAACTAATAACTGACTAACTACAGTATTTCTCAAAAGACATAACAAGTAACTGACTAACTACCAAACTCAAAGGTCATTGGCAGCTTCAGCTAGTAAGGCTATTCCATCCAAAGCTTGAGCCTTCTTCCTGGCTCTCTTCTGCTCAGCTTCCATGTCTGCTAGCCTTCTTGTAAGTTCTTCATTATGCTTCTGTAGGCTTTCAACAGTCAACTTCAAATCTGCACATTGTAAGTCTGTGTTTCTCTTCCTCTTCAGGGCCTCCTTTGACACTGCAATAAGCTCTTGATAATGATCATTTACTTCTTGTAGATCCTCCCTAAGTCTTCTATTTGCTAGGATTAGACCATCATTAGTTTCCTGCATGTAATCTATCTGATGCCTGTATTGTTTGATGGTTCTTTGCAGGTTCTCCCTTTCTGAATCAAAAGCCTTCCCTATTGTGGTATCCTGCATCTCATTGGGCAACCATGGGATATCTAGCCTTCTGAAAATGTCTTCATCCTCCTGTAGCATCCTTGAAGACACACCATGAACAATAGGGTTTTCCTGACTCGCTGCTTCACTAGGTGTAGCTTCATCTATCAAGCGCTGGTCTTCAGAATAAGAAACTTCTGTCTCCTTTTTTTGCTATTCTTTTACCATTTCATCCCTTAATTCCAAAAATACAGCTGAGAGCTTAGTCTCGGTGAGACTAGATTGTTTTTCTGTCTTCAATGGTTTTTCATCTGAAGAATCACCATCAAGCACAGTTATTTCTTTTGAATTTAACCTAGGGTTTAAAAGCTTTTCATATTCAGCCTTAACTTGTTTTTAGGCCTGGTTTTTGGTCTCCATTCTGAGGCAAGATCTTTCACCATCTTCAAAGTTTTCCCTTGATGTCTTACTGTGGCTAACTCCACAGCTTTAACTTTGGTCTTCTTTTTCTTAAGTTTGACTGTTTTATCTTCTTGACCGCAGAATTCTTGGTGCATTCCAGCCCTAGTTTCAGTTTTGACAATGAATTCATCTTCTTCTAACAGATATCCCTCATCCTCTAATAAAATAGTGATTGGGCTTCTTTGTTGGGCCTGGATGTTTTCTTCCTTTACAGCAATCTTCTCTGTGACAACAGTTTTCTTCTCACTGAAAGTTTCTGCTGGTGCCATATATTTCACAGGCTGATATTCCTTTTTTGTAATCAGCAAACCTTTGCCCTTACTGTCAGCTAAAGACTGTTGAGATTCACAGTTTCCCTTTGAGGGCTCTGGTGCTTCTTCAAGTTTAACTTCCTTTTTATCTTCAGATTTGATTTTCTGACCTAGTTTCCCAACTAGGGTTTTCCCTTTGTCTACATGTTTTTTGGTTTGCTACTCTTCCTGCTTAATTTGGAAACCAGACCAGAAAAGAAAATAATCCCATGTCTTCCCTTCTCTTTGTAGAGCAGCACTGATAATCAATTTGATCAAACCATGATGGAAAATAGATTGTGTAGTGTGATCCTGATGCCCCTTAACTCTACTTGACATCTTCTACGAACTTTTAAACAAAAAGAAAGGAAGACTCATTCTGGATTCACCAACCAGATGCTGTAAGAATCTAAAATGATATTTGAAGACATAGGGATATCTCCCCTCACAGGTGATATAGCTTTGTAAGACTTTAATGGGCTCCACCCATTCTTCTCTGAAATTCTAGATTAGTATTCCTTTGCTCCAATCTGGAGTAATGCCAGGTAAAAGGTACCTCTGGGCATTAAAGATGAAAGGCAACTTTTTGAACCACATTTCACCTTCATTTCTAACTCCTATAGCTTCAGCAACTAGCTCCACAGTCAGCTTAAACTTTAGAGTATCAAATACTACCATGTCCTGATTATAGCATTGGGCAAATTTATATGAGACCTCAGTGTTATAGGCATCGATCTTCTTGAAGAAATCCAACCAACCAGCATTTTGAAAAAGCTCTGCACAACCTGGAAATTGATCAATCCATTTCAGATCTGTGGGCTCAGCCCTGTTTGTCTTGCCACTTTTTCCCATCTATTTTCAATGGCTAAAAACCCGTGTAATTTTAAAGCCCTCTGAATGACCTAACAGCTCCTTTTTTCTCCTCAAGCTTCTAGGGTTTTGATAGTCAGCTTGCTTCAATTCTCCTTGATTATTTTCTCTTGATTACTTTAACAGTCTGTTTTTGTTTTCAATGCAGGACAAGCTTTGCATCAGGCTTGAGTAATTTAGGTCAGCAGGGTGCCACAAACTCTTCACTAAAACTACTGCTGAAAATGACTACCATCTCAGATATTCATTTTTGATGCTAGACCCTTTCTAGAATGTATGAAGACATTTGTGTGTTAGGGCTCTGCTCAAATAGTACACTGGGCTCCTTTTAATGCCACTTATGAGCTATCTATTTGCAAAAAGGACTTTGCATTAGTGCTCTCAAATGCCTGCTTCTTAGATTAACTTGTGATTGTTTATCTAGTGGATGAAATGATATGAGAGCAATCTTATGTCTACTCACTTTCTGCTCCAACTTGTATTTAGCACCAAAACCAGTCAGCTTCTAACACCTAATCAGACTAGGTCTTCAGGCAATTGATATGCTCAACTCACTTATTGCATTGGTTACAAGTATCCAGTAAATCTATGAAAACCCTAGCCGCCACAAACTGAACAGAGCTTCACCTTACCACATTTTCAGGTCTTGACAGGGTAATTGTTCAATGAAACTGCTATTTTTCAACTTATCACTTGCCAAAGCATTCCAAAACCCTTTTAGATTGATATCTAATCGAAGGGAGTTTGTTAACAGCATAAATTACAGCTTTCCCCAATCAATTTTATCATAACAAGCTTTAAAGAAGAAATCCCCAATTTAGCTGCCACTATCAGGTTAACGCGGAATACCTTATTCCTGTCTTGTTGCAGACGCTTAAAATCGATCCTTGAGTTGTCTTATTGTCAAATTGAACTGTACAACTGTCTTCAGGTCTCCAATTTGCTTCCAGCTGGCGCGAAGAGGAAGCCCTAAATCTTCTCTGTAACTGTAAAAGCTCTAAATCTCCTCTGTAACTGCAACTTTCGGATTTTAAGCAAATGTCCTCGCTCCACTTAGTCTCCAGTTTCGTAATGCATGTATGAAGAACTCCTTTCACATCAATTTCGGCTCTTTGTCTACCTGTCACAATTCGCCCAACTCTAACTAATGATTTGCCACGATCTCCTTCATGCTGTAAAGCGCACCTGTTTGCATGATCATTACTGAAGAAACACGTATCAAAACCGTTTAAGCGTGTGATTAGTCATCTAAAAACCAAAATCGTGGGAGAAATTTGCTTAAAAATCGGCCATTTCGGCGCCCGCGATATTCTTGTAGCACCGTTGTGTAAACTTTTGGCAGTTGCGCTACAAGAATAATTTGAATTCAATTTTGGCGTTGTTTTAGTCATTATTTCCACTTTGAATGAACTTTAAGTGATGAACTATGATCATGATGTTGTTTGTGAACTAATTAATCCATATAATGTCCTAAAAAACCCTTCAAGACCTAAGGAAACAAACCTAATAAGAACTTAAAGGAAAAACTTGAAAATTTCACTAAAAACCAAAAATTTTCCAAAGTAAGTAAAAGAACAAACTCAAGCAAATAAGCAAACTTAGAATAAAAATGACAATCAAAATATAAAATTAAAGAAAACAAGTTCATGACTTAACATCTGGCTCCAGCTGCGGGATGAAGTCCTCCTTGTGAGGCTTCAAGAACCTGTAGACCAGTGCCTTCTTTTCTGCTACCTACTAGTCTGCAAAATTTCCATTGGGTTATGGAGTCCTTATTATGCTTCACTCACACCGGTATATACAATGAAAAGTGAGAATCTCCTCAAAGACTGTAAAAATACTTGAGGAATCGTCCATTGACTGGATTGGACAATTTCTCACCTTCCACAGACTGCAGGACAAAAGCGTTATTCTCCAAAATCTTAGACACTAGTAAAGGGCCAAACCAGAGGTTGTCAAACTTACCATGCTTCCCTTTTTGCTCTTTCCTTGCATCCCACCTCAAAACCATATCACCAACTGAGAAAGTGTTTTCTTTGATATTCCTGTCAAATCTGCTTTTGATCTTCAATTTGTACAACTGCGCTCTTTCTTCCACCTTTTCCCTTTTCTGCTGCAACTCTATCATCTCATAAATCCTTCTCTACATATCATTTGGCTCTTCCTGAGAATTCTGAAGAAACTTAATAACTGGGATTCCCAATTGAACAGGAAAAACTGCATCTGTACCATACACTAACTGGAAAGGAGAAGTTCCAATTGCTTGTTTGACTGTTATCCTATCAGCCCACAATGCATATTTTAGCATTGAATCCCATGATCTCTTGTTATGCTTGAGCAATTTTTTGATACTCTGGATGATGTTCTTATTAGAGGATTCAGCCAAACCATTACCATAGGGATAGTAAGGAGTTGAGTGCTTCAGCAAAATACCATTCTTTTCACAAAAGGCTTCCATTGCCTTGGACTTGAAAGCCTTTGCATTATCTGTTACTAATTTCTGAGGACAGCCAAACCTACTAAGGATATTCTCCTCAATAAATTCCATGATTACTTTGTCTGTGGCATTCCTAGTAGGGATGGCTTCCACCCATTTGGTAAAGAAGTCTGTGGCAGTTAGAATCCAACGGTGTTGTCCTAAGGAAGCTGGATTTATTTCTCCAATAAAATCCAGACCCCATTGCTGGAATGGAGCACTTACTGCAATAGGTTTCAGGGGCAGTGACAGCAATTTTTGTTTGCCAGCAAACTTCTGACAAGGAATACAGGCTCTTACCTGCTGATAAACACCTGCAAACAAAGAGGGCCAATAATATCCAGCTCTTAAAATCTTATATGCTGTTGTTTTCCAGTACTTATGCCCTCCACAAGCACCCTCATGAGATTCAGAAATCACTCCTTCAATTTCAGATTTGTCCAAACATCTGAGTAGAATACCCCCTGGGTCCTTCCAGAACAACTGCTCTTCTACTAGACAATACTTAGTAGATTTAAGCTTTAAGGACCTAGCAGCTTTCCTATCTAAATGCTCAGGACATTCCAAAAACAACAGAAAATATACAATGTCTGCATACCATGTTGATGATGAATAATAGTCCATGATTTTCTTTTTTCCAGTATTGCTTGATCTTCTTCCTGAACTAATTCTTCAGCCATGACATGCAATCCCAGAGCCTGACAATTTGATTCAGCCAGCAGCTTGGCTAAACCTTTTCCCTTGACAAGTTTGGTAGGCCTGATCTCTACATCATACTCCATGATTTTAGCAATCCACTTGCCTCTTTTCCCTTCACTATCAGGTTGTGTCAAAACATCTTTTACAGCAGCATTAGGCACAAATGAAATAACTTTAGAATGCAAAACATAGATTCTAAAAAACTTTAGAGCTTTTACCAGAGCATAGGCCTGTTTTTCTAAAATACTGTATTTAAGTTTAGAATCCCTGAGGGTTTTGCTGAAGAATGCAATAGGCTGCTCCAGTCCTTCCTTATTCTTCTGTAACAAAACAACTGCTATTGTATCTTCTGATGCAAATGAGAATGTAAGAAATTCTCTAGTAAAATCTGGGCTTACTAATACAGGAGCTTCAGTAAGGGCCACTTTGATTTTCTCAAATGCACTCTTTGCCTCAGTGGTCCACCTGACTTCCTGATCCTTTTTCAGCATGGCTGTGATCTGTTTGATAGTTTCAGCAAAGTTGGGTATAAACCAACGCAGAAAATTGATTTTACCAATGAATGATTGGACATCCTTTTTACTCCTTGGTAAACTTATCTTCAATATAGCCTTTACCCTTTCAGGATCAATTCTTATGCCATCAGCAGACACTAAATGACCAAGCAATTTACCTTCCTGTATAGCAAAGTGTGACTTCTTTGGATTCAAAGACAAGCCAAATTTTCTACATTTCAGGAAAGTCTGCTTCAAATGCTTCAAATGTTCGTCATCTGACTGTGAGAAAACAATAATATCATCCAAGTATATTACCACAAACTTGTCATTTTCTCCGACAAAAGCAATATCCATAGCCCTCTGGAAGGTGGCTCCAGCATTCATTAAACCAAAAGGCATCTTGTCATACATAAAAGTCCCCCAGGGAATTGTAAAAGCTGTCTTCTCCTTATCATTGGGATGCATAGAGATCTGATTGTACCCTGAGAAACCATCAACCATTGAGATCCTCTGTGCCCCAACAACTTTCTGCAATATTTGCTCAATTTTAGGCAGAGGATAGTTATCTTTTAATGAAGATCTGTTCAAATTTCTGAAGTCTACACATAACCTGATTTCTTCATTCTTTTTTCTAACAGGAACCAGATTAGCCAACCATGAAGAATACCTGAGAGGCACTATGATCTTGGCATCCAACAGCTTCTTCACTTCTTTTTCAATAACAGGAAACAAGGCTAAATTAATCCTCCTTAATTTCTGACGAAAAGGTTTGACATTTGGTTTTAAAAAAACCTTATGCTGTATGATTCCTGTATCATAAGTTCTTAGTTCCTTATAAGACCATGCAAAAACATCTACATGCTCTTTTAACAGTTTAATATACCTGTTTCTTTGTTTAGCTGTAAGTGCTTTAGAAATTTTGACCATTCTAGGATGTTCTGCTGAGCCGATGTTACAGTCCACTACATTGTCTTCTGAAGACTGAACAACAGGCTTCAAGAGTGTATCATCTTTTGAAAAAATCCTTTCCAAAGGTACCAAACCTTTTGGGATGAAATTTCTTTTTAGTTCAATAATTTTATGTCCAGCTATTTCATTTTCAGCAATTTCTTCCAACTCTTCATCCCTTTCATCTTCCTTTTGATCAATCAGGGAATTTGAAAACTCATGGGTAAGCTCAAGAAATCTCTTAATTTCAATGTCATCTTCGAATCCACTGCTTTACATTATCAGGTACATATGGTCTGTACCTCACCTCAATGGGATATCTCAACTGAGTGGTCTTTGGGATTCTGAAGTGTGTGGCAACCAAGGCCAATGAATCTGCAGTCTGATTATGGTCTCTTGGAATATGGGTAATATTAAATGCTACAAAATAATTTTCAAGCATATCCCATATCTCATTCAGGTTTAGATTTGCTTACTGTAGCATATCCTCTTATCCATTTCTTTGTTTAGATTTGCTTACTATAGCATTGTCTGAATTAGTTTATTCTTGGTTTGTGCATTTAAACAGAGTTTTCAGTTTCCCTAATGGCTCGAACTACTCGCTGTAAAAACCTTCAAAAAGACATGTTGACAAAGGACCCAAATTTCGGTATTTTCTCCGACACCAGTGGCACGATCTATGAAACTTATCAGATCGACTGGTCCCGAGTGTACTCCATTTTTGATAACGATGACCTCTCTGACATCCCGAATGACCAACTAGCTTATCAAAGAATTATGGATTCTGGACTCCATGCCATTGCTGCTAAACCTGCAATTCTTCCTTACAGTGACGCAGTCAAGTGGATTGTAGAACATGCCAACCCCACTGACCGTTCCTTCAATGACATTTCAAGGTCACAACTTGCTACCTTTCGCCCTGATGTCTTTATCAGAGCATATGGTCTTAAACGAGTTAGGCATCCCCTTGATGCAGACTTTATTCGAGCCTTTAAAACCAAGTTCAATCTCGCCGAAATGTTAAAATCATGGACAAGTGAACCCGGTAAGTTTTCACAGAGGAAAGATGACCTTTACCCTATAGCCTGGTTTAGGGAACCCTATTCATTACTAGCAACTATGTTATGCAGATTATATGGTCTTCCCAATTGCTTCGTCTTCAAAGCCGAATGGGCTCCAATTGCTCACCACGTCCTAACCACTGGCGAATCCTTCCCATGGGCCTCTATCTTAGCCCTTGAGCTTAAAACAGCAATCCAGAGTTATCAAAAGGCCACCGCTCGGAAGAAACCTAATTTATTTTTGTCAGCGTTTGTCATCGATGTATTCTGCACGTATTTTCAATATCCCAATTTGGGAT
Organism: Pseudotsuga menziesii; assembly: GCA_001517045.1. NCBI lineage: Eukaryota > Viridiplantae > Streptophyta > Pinopsida > Pinales > Pinaceae > Pseudotsuga > Pseudotsuga menziesii. The sequence goes on from LPNX010171187.1 coordinate 456,994, forward strand.
GGAGCTGGGCTTTACCGTCCCCGCCAATACCTATTTACTATTCAGAGTTGTGGGATACCAATTAAGTAACTAGGTTCTATGAAATTTGTGAGAATTTTCTCGGCCGCATTCATTTTCTAATCTTTAAAAAGGAAGCTCTCGCCTTCTCAGCCGAAGCCAAAACCCTCATTGCTACGATGGGAGATTGGTATGTCGGAGAGTCCTTTGCATATTTCAGGGCCTGGGGCAGCAATACTGTCCACATGTTGCCAAGGGTTGTCCCTGATAGGTTGGTCATTAAAGAAATTTCTTTCCAGACTGTGACTGAAGGAGTTTATAAGAAGCTTGCTAGACCCAAAAGAAGAGTTTGGCCTAAGTTCCCTTAGACCCTTGGATCTTTAAGCATACCAACTTCAACCTGGGCTGCAGAGCTAAGTGACCATATAGTCTCTCTCAAATTGGGTTTGCCAGCAAGAGACAACATAATCCCAAAGGTTTTCTTGATGCTCATCTTAGACAGAACCATTTCAAAGCTCGCTACACTCACGAGGAAATCCCTGATGATTCCATCTACCTAGGAGTAGATACTTTTTCTTAAGTCTTGGACAGAGCCAAAAGCAAAGAGGAACATAGTCAAATCCTACTGTATCAGAAAGAAAACAGAGACAGGATTCGAAATTACAGGACAAGGGAATTGGACATTCAGGAAAAGCTCAAAAAAGACAGGGAAGAAAAGGAGGCTCTAGCAATCAAAGAGCCATCAGTGGCATCTACTTTAGATAGAGATAAAGGTAAAGGCCCTATGGAAAGTCTTCCACAGGCAATTGTGGCTCAACAAGTCAAAGCCTTGATGCATACTTCTCATCAGTTTAAACAAAAGCTGACAAAGATGACTTCTGTGTTAGACACTCAGGAAATTGCCACTAATCAACCTGTTGATGAGATTCAGGTAACTACTGCAATCGCTCAAACAGCTGGTGATCAGGTAATGCCTGACATTAAGCCACTGCAAACATTAGAGGTTCAGGTACCTTCTTCTTCAGCTCATACCATAGACTTGACTAATTCTAATCAAGAATAAGAAGTTTCTCCTGTGCTCGTCACTAAACAAGACGTTTCTCCTATGCCTGTCATTGAAGAAGCAGGTGACCGTTTACAAGCTTTTCTATATCTTTTCATAGGTAAAGCTAAGAAGAATTCCATCCCAGTTCCTGAAATCCAACAACCCTCTTCTGTATCTGAACCTTCAACTGTGGGGTTACTCCTGTCATCTATCTAGAGACTATCCACTATGCCTGCAGGAGAACCTCCACCACCATCATTGTCTCAGCTTTGTCACACTGTAACTACCACAACCGCTCATATCTCCTCTTGTCCATTTCAAAACCCCATGACTTAACCCAATGTTGAACAGTCACAATTGTTTAAGATTCCGCTACATATATCTTCATTCTCTTTATTATCAGCCTCTATTTCTAACAAGGTTTAGGCCCATTCGTCATCACTCCCTAATATTGGTATTTCTGTTTCTTCCTCTGAGACTTCTACTGCTCCACTTATCTCCTCAACTTCTGTAGAAATAGTTGCCCCAAACATTTCTTTTTCTTCATCTACTGCCCATATTACTGTGCCTATGCCTCCCCCTACTGTAACTCAAACATCTACTTTGGTTTCCATAGTAGATGGGACTTCTTCAGCTACAAAGTCAACAGAAGAGTTTAATGAGGATATCGTAATTTCTCTTGGAGATTACTATTATAGCAAATCTGATAAGTCAGTAGTTAAGAAGGGAAAAAAGAGGGGCAGAGATCAAAGTGATATTGATACATCTATCACCAACCAGACAGTTTGGACTCAGCAGTCTGGTGACCCACAGGTGGATGCTGCTGATACTACTGCTGCTTTGGGAGCATTCACAGTTGCAAACTTTCATGCTGTGAACACACTAAACAGAGAATTTGATAGAAGAAAAGAAGAAATAAGCCAACTAAAGGAAGAGCTTGAGCAACTCAGAAGAGAGCATGAAGCTCATGTTGTTAATATTATGAAAACATCTAAGGACAAGTATGATGAGCTACAGGTCAAAAGTGTTTTTCTTCAGCTTGAATTAGAAGTAGAGAAGACTGCAAATGCCACCTTTGTATAGAAGATAGCCTTACTGGAGAAACAATGTAAAGATGCAACTATAAGTGCAGCTTCATCTTCGTTCTCTAGGTTTATGCATGAAGAATTTAAAGAATTTGCTATCAAGACGAACTAGGAGCATCATGAGCTAATCAAGGAATTGTTTCAGACTCTTGATAATATTTTTGAAAATAATATTGCTTTTGGAAAGAAGTCTGTTGCCCTTGAGGATCAAGTAGACAAAAGAGAACAGGCTTCCAAGGCCTATGATGATGTTGTAGATTGGCAAAGATACATGAATGATAAGCCAGAAAACATCACCATCCTGTCTAGTTTTCAACTGAAAAAGGTTAGGACTATATTGCATGCTTGGGAAGATCTGAATGAGACAATTGATCAGGCTATTAAAAAGGCACAGGCTCTCTGTGGGAGGAGGTGGTATGCTGCTGATAATTTAATGGAGATTTTGTGTTTTCCTTTGATGACTCTTATCGAGAATGCATGCCCTTCTAGACTAATGATTGAACAGGTTGAGCAAAGGCAAGATGAAGCAAAGGAGAAGATCTAGGAACTTGATCACATTGGTATTGAGGACGTGGATCGGTTAATCAAACAGCCTCTTGCTATTGAAGGAAAAATCCATATCTATATTCGTATCTGGCACAAGTTAGCGAAAAATGAATTGGAGAACCACAAATGTGATGCTCAAATTGGGCTCGAATCTGCTAACTATTCCAACATAGAAGAATTGTTGGAGATTTGGAAAATATGGAGAGATTTTCTTGGTTATTACCTTTATTTGGGTCTATTCGATCCCATTTTGATGGGGATCTATTTTTTGTAATAATTATTTAAGGGGTAAACTTGGGAGGTGTAGGGGACTTTTTGGAAAAGGGAAAATCGGGCCAAGAGACTGGAGATACCTTTGTTTACTTGAGGTTTATGTAATTTTTTGCAAAACTTTATTTAATACAGTAACTGGCATTCTTCATATCTCTTGTTTTTCATTAACTAAGTTTCTTTAATGAATTATGATTTTTCCTATTTTAGATGGATCAATATTATTGTTTATCTTTTGCAATTGATGAGTGCATTTATTCACAACTTTTATTTTTCTCTGTTAGCAATTCATGCACTGATGAAGTTTTAAAGAGTTTATTCTATTAAAATCTTTATCTATTTCTGCAAATGATCATGCAGTGAAATCAGATAACAAAATGTGTTGATTTTTCAATTTATATATGTACATACAGGTTAACCTTGAATGAAGTTAATTTTAAATTATTATCAGTTAATTTTCATTAATTGATTGTAAGATAAAGGACAAGTAAATGATCTTATTTATGTTTCTGTTAATTTGGTTAAATGCTTACCTATCATACATCTCAGGTTGACTTGTAGATCAAACCAATAACCTCTTTTAGACTATTGTAGGTCTAGATTAGATTTATTCTCTTAGTTTGTTTTCACTTCCCTTTTATATCCTTCATCAATCCAGTTTTCCTGTACTGGAAAACAGATCCTTCAAGGATCAAATCCACAACTGCCAGCAGAGGCTAGAAATATCCATGGGAGATTACTACACCAAACAGGCTGGGGATAGAACTGTCCTTGCGTAGGACCTTTCGAAGCCTTTCAGTCTAGATTTCCCCCTTTGTTGCAAGTCTTGAAAACCTTTTCAGCCACATACAGAAACGAGGCTTCAACAAATGGCGCTAGAAGGAGGGCAGACAAATCATGCCTAAACAAACTACTAAAACACCTCCTCCAGTAAGAGACCCAATCAAAACCCGTAGTCACACCCACGCGTCTATGTCACAGGAACAAACCACACAAGGTTCAGACGCTGTCCCAGCTACCCCTGTCAATGATCAGAGAATCCCGACAAACAGATACATTCTCGTATCACCCACTTTAGGGCCCATTACAGTTGAACAATTACTGAAAGGTAATTCCGATAACGTTGCTGAGATTCGAAGACGATTCGCTGAAGCGCGTCTCCAATACAACAATCCCCAGGCCGATAGTCAAGATAACCTTAATTCAGGTGACCAAAACGCCGAAGAACCTGACAATTCTTCCAGTCAGCCATCCACTCCTGTGTTAAATCTTGACTCACTTTTCCAAGAATCAAATACTCCTCGACACAACATCCGACCAGGAGGACCACCACCTTCACCTCCTCCCTCCTCGTCTTCCTCAGGCGAATCGTCATACCTTGAACCTTCCACCTCATCAGAATAATATGCTCCAATGGCTGACGAACGACCTAATAGGCCCTAGTTAGATGGGGATGCTGTGTCTGTCTTAGGTGATCAACATAGGTTGCCTAAGAACCCCGAGAAGTGGCTTCCGAAATATAATCCAGATGACAAAATCCCTATGGAAGACCACATCAAATCTTTTATGCAGGCTATCAGACTAAGGAATGTAATACATGAAGACGTGGTTTGCAGATTGTTCCCTTATACCTTTGAGGGAAAAGCTTCTACTTGGTATTTTTCCTTAGAAGCCAGCTCTATCCTGTCATGGGATGTGTTTTCAGAACTCTTCACTCAGAAATTTGGGGATGACAAGACCCCAAAGGATTTAGTAATAGAGCTTTCTTCCATGAAGACCAAAGGCAAGGAGAGAGTCAAAGATTATAACCAAAGGTTTTCATACCTGAAAAATAGAATTCCTACTACTATCCTCCCTGTTAAGGAATTGTTAGTAGCTTATTATATTAAGGGTCTCTCGACACAAATAGCCATGTGGGTCAACAGGGCTCGTAAGGAAACTTTGCAGGATGCTTTCTATGAAGCCATTCAGGTAGAAAAGAACATGTTCTGCCTCAAGGATAACCCTGACACATCATCTGAACAAGCATCTACTTCCCACAAGAAAGTTTAGAACCCCTCGAAACACGTTGCTACCAGTCAAGACCCTTTCAATATGAGTGACATGAAGAAGCTCCTCCAGAAGATGTCTAATGAAATGGTGGATCTCAAGAAAACTAATAACGAAAAATCAAGCTAGTAATAGGGGGTTTAATAGGCCACCTTTCGGACGGCCTAATTAGCCTCCTCAAAATCCACCACCTCCCAATCCCAATGAGGGCTTCACTTCAGAAGAAATTTTTTCTATCTTGAAATCCTTAGCTGCAGGAGCACCAGACACTCCTGAATCCTCTGACAACCGATCAAATCAGAATTCGCAACCTCCCCAAGAAGAAGAGGAAGAGGACCAGCATGTTACCACTGTAATTTTCTTTGAGGAAGAGGAAGAAGAAGAACCTGATGCAGTTTTTAACCTACAACATACTCACAACACTAGATCTAAAGGGCCTCCTCCGCAGGAACCACCACTTGCGACACCGGCTGCTAACAAAGGAAAATCCCAAACACACAAAGATGCTGTCATTCCAGAGCCTGAATACAACTTGGCTAAGGATCTGAGGAGAGTTAAAGCCAACATCTCGTTGTTTGACCTTCTTAAAATCCCTTCTATAAGGGATTCCCTCCCTAAAAGCATGATTATCAAACAACCTAGAGAAATCCAAAATAATAACCTTGACTCTTCTCCTAGACCAAACAGTCAGAGGCCTGGAAGCAAAGGGACCCCTCCTTTCTTACTTACTTTCAAATCTTCAACAGAAATGTACATAACTGCATGGTAGACTCAGGCGCTTCATCTAATGTGATGCCTCTGTCTGTTTGTAAAAATTTGAATGCTACTTGGGAATCTTGCCCAATCCAAATTGTCCAATTGGACAGATCTAAGGTTAGACTTGTAGGAAGGATAAGGAATGTTCTCCTTAGATTGTCTGCAAATCCCAGAATACATCAGACCATTGACATCGTCATCGCAGACATTCCAGAGACTTACGGTACGTGGTTGAGCAGAGATTGGTCTGAAAAACTGAAAGGTTATTTTGCCACCGATTGGTCTCACTTGTGGTTACCCCTAAATGGTCAGCCCAACAAACTCAAGGTTAACAGGGAACCATTTATGAAACAAACGGTAACTGATCTAGATGGCTCAAATGAATCTATCTCCTATTTTAGTAATCAAATTGAACATTTTACATTCGATACATTCTTTGGAGATCTGACTGTTGATATTTCACCGGTGCAGAATGTACAGAAACAGTCCCAAGTTACTCATCTTACGTCTGTACCATTCTCCAATACTATTGTACATAATGTTTATAATGTAAACACTAATTTTAGAATTGATCCTTTTGTTTGGACTTTGTTTTTTGATGGCTCCAGGTCAAAAGATGGAGCAGGTGCGGGATGTGTCCTTATCGACCCAAACGGGACCAAAACCATGATTGCATGCATATTAGAGTTTGAATGCATTAACAACGTAGCTGAGTACGAGGCACTGGTCCAAGGACTCAGAAAAACCATTGACATGGGCGCAAAGGCTATTGAGTGTGTAGGAGACTCTGAGATTATAGTGAAGCAGGTAAGAAACCAAATACATTGCATGTCTCCTCGCTTAATCAATTATCAGAGGTTGATCAAAGATCTGACTAACTCTTTTCTAGCATTTAATATTAAATCTGTCCCTAGATCACAGAATTTCAACGCTGATCTATTGGCTAATACTGCATCTAGACTAATCCCGCTTGAAGGTTTGTCTCCGCAAACTTTCTCGATAGAGTTGATGTACAGGCCTTCTATCCCAGACAATGTCACGAGTTGGAAGGTGTTTGATGATGACCAACAGATACTCGATTTCCTCTCAGCCTAAGATGCCTATTAAGGCATGGCTATCGACGAAGTTGATCATGAAAAAACTTTGTCCGACCCTTCCAATATCATTTCGAAGTCGGTCATCAACCTGGAAAAGTTCTACTATCTACAAGACAAGTTTAGGTAGACGACCAATTGCAAGACCTAGAGCTCATCATTAAATTATGAAGCTGTCAATTTGGGAACCGAACAAGATCCTCGCTTTATCAACCTGGGAATTCATTGTTCCCACGAAGAAAAGACCTATGACGAGCTTAGGACTTTCAATACCAGCATCATACACCACAACATTCCGATGAAACCTAAAGTGAAGCCGTATCAACAAAAGCTAAGGAGAATGCATCCCAGCTTGGAACCTTCTATCAAGAAAGAACTCGATAAGCTACTAGCGGAAAGGATCATATTTCTTGTTAGGCACACGCAGTGGATCGCCAACTTAGTACCTGTTCGAAAGAAGAATGGGGAAATCAGGCTCTGTATTGACTTTAGAAATCTGAACAGAGCTTCTGAGAAGGACAATTATCCTGTTCCTCCCATGGAATAGATTCTACAGAAGGTGGCTGGATCTGAAATGTTCTCACTGCTCGATGGTTTTTCAGGGTACAACCAAGTCCTGGTTGCCCCTGAGGACCAGCTTAAAGCAACCTTTCGAACCCCTTGGGGAACATTTGCCTACAGACAGATGCCATTAGGGCTGATAAATGAAGGAGCCACATTCCAGAGGGCTATGGATATAGCTTTCAGGGGCTTAGATCACAATTTTGTCATTATATATTTGGATGATGTAACAATTTATTCTAAAAAACGACACGAACATCTGACTGCTTTGAGACAGGTATTCGAAAGATGCAAGAGGTTTGGGATTTCACTCAATCCCAAGAAGTCTATCTTCGCGGTGACGGAAGGTAAGTTGTTAGGTTTCATCATCTCCAAGGAAGGCATGATCATCGATCCAGAACGTACTGAAGCAATTTCAAAGATCGGCCTCCCTCGTTCCCGAAAAGCTATGCAATCTTTCTTGGGTTAGATTAATTTTGTTTGCAGATTTGTACCTAATTTTGCCCAAGTCGTTAAACCCTTCCAACAATTAATCAAAAAAGATGTACAATTCAAATGGTCTGAAGAACAGAAGAATTCCTTTGTTGAAATCAGAAGATCCATAGCAGAAGCACCTGCTCTGATGGCTCCAGATTTCAACAAAGATTTTATACTTTATACCTTTGCTACTGATTTCTCTTATGCAGCTATCCTAACACAGAAAAACCATGAGGACGCTGAGATCCCCATTTCTTTCATGAGCTCAACGTTCAAAGGAGCCAAACTTAATTATTCACAAGTCGACAAACAAACCTACACAGTTTATAAATCGGTAAAACATTATAGGCCTTACATGTTGAAGTCGAGGACCAAGGTGATTGTCCCATACGCAGCCGTCCCAAATGTCCTCGTCAAAAAAGAGTTAGGTGAGAAAAAGGCTCACTGGATGACAGCACTACAGGAATACGATTTGGAGATCAAGCCAACGAAGATAGTTAAAGGACAAGGTTTGTGTCTACTCTCCACCCAATCAAATGACCCTAAAGGTCAACGAACCAATTGGGAGCAAGAGGAAGCTTTACCCACAGGTTCTATCAATGCAATTGAAACAACAACATCTGAATGGTATGACCACATCAAGTTTTTTTAAATCACGGGTTTGCACCTAAAACCCTTGACCCTAAAAAACGTAGAGCGTTGAGGCTAAAATCAGCCCCTTATCAACTTATTGATAATGTTTTATTTAGAAAAGACTATGATGGAGTTTTTCTCAGGTGTTTGGAAAAGGACCAAACTGACGATACCCTTTTTCAATTTCATGCAGGACTTGCTGGTGGGCATTTCTCAGGAGATATGACTGCTCACAAAATCATTAGGGCAAGATACTATTGGCCTACCTTATTCAGAGACGCTCATGCATATGTCAGAAAATGTGAGCCCTACCAGAAGTGTGCTGGCAAAGTCAAAAAACCTGCCTTTCCTTTGCAGCCAGTAGCAATCCAGTTCCCATTTCAGCAATGGGGATTGGATTTTGTCGGGCCCATCAACCCTGTATCTTCTCTACAGCATAAGTACATCTTGACAACCACTGATTACTTCACTAGGTGGGTTGAAGCAGTCCACCTTAGACTGTGTAATACAAACCAAGTGATTTCCTTTCTTGAAAATCAAATAGTCACTAGGTTCGGTACCCCTGAGTATCTCGTTTTTGATAATGTATCATACTTCACATCCATTGACCTCACTAGCTACGCCCTTGAAAAAGGGATCAAGCTTAAATTCTTTTCCAATTACTACCCCCAGGGCAATGGACTTGCAAACTCCTCCAACAAAAACTTGATAAACATCTTGAAAAAGACAGTGGCCTCCCATCACAAAAATTGGCATACCCAGCTCTATAATGCTCTTTGGGCAGACCGAATTACCCCAAAGGCAGCCATAGGTAACTCCCCTTATTGTCTGGTATATGGCAAGGAAGTCGTATTTCCAGCTAATCTCACCATCCCCTCATTATAGTTAGCCCTATCCATCCAAGACGATGATTCATCTCCACTGCAGCAGAGGATTGATGCTCTGCTTAAATTAGAGGAATATAGGGAAAGAGCCAAGGACAAGTTCTATCAACATCAACAGTTGGTAAAAAAATGGTTTGATGACAAGTCCTCCTCTGACAGAGATTTCTCAGTAGGAGATTTAGAGTTAAGGTGGGATAAAAAGCACAAAGACAATAAGGAGTACACCAAGTTCGAACACCTTTGGCTGGGACCTTTCAGTATTACAGAAAACATTGGTCCTAGCACTGTTCGGTTACAGACACTGGAGGGAGTCATTGATCCCTACCCAGTGAATGTTTTCTGCTTAAAAAGTATTTTGTTTGAAAACTTTCATGAGTCGTGTACTTAGGAGTGGTGTGTTATTTTGTTTGTTTTCTTAGTAACTAGAGAAATTCCTGAGGATTAATTTACTTAGACTTTTTATTTTTCGCAATTTGGGTATTTGCGGTCATCCCCTGAAACCCTAAGATATCCTAGGTCACCACCTTTAGACTCCATTTTCCTATTCAAAAGAAAGACACTGACCTCTAGGCAATTCGCCCTCTTTGCTAGAAAAGTCATTTTTTCTGGGTTTTAAGTTCTGGTTTGGCTTGTGCTTCTGGATACTGTCAGATCTATCATCAAGCCATCTTAATCAGGTGTTAGCAAACCTTAATTTCCTCTCAATTCATCACTCTGGGTAAACCATTATTTTCACTTTCAATCACTGAAATCGAGGTTATTGCTGTTAAAAGAAAGGTACAGCAGTATATCAATTCTTGTCTGTTTAGTTTGTCATTCTCTCAAGAAGAAAAAGAATTGAAGTTGCAATTAATTTCAGTGTCCTTAATCAAAATTATCTCTCTAGCGTTTTCCCAAGTTTTGGGTTTTTCCCTGGTCAAGGTTGACCGAAAATTGACTGTGTACCATTAGAGAGAATTTGAGGTAAAAAATGGGCCTCCTAAGAGATGTACTACAAAAATATAAGATATATTAAAATATTATGAGTTAGGGGTTTTATGGGGTAGGTATATATGACAACTCATCTCCTACACTATTTTTTATGCATAATATAAATAACCATGGTTGAGTTATTTTTCTGAATTGACTATAAATAAAATTAATAAAATAACTCTAGAATGATGTGACTAAGATTTATTTGTCTTGAACTTGTAAATAAAATTAAACAAAAATGAATTTAATTTATATGCATAACTAACATATTTTTTTCATATAAATATCATTCATGAATTTAATTTATTTTAAAAGTACAAGATTATATATATATATTAGTTTGACATTATGATATTAAATACAATTGAATGAATATATAATTTAAAATTTAAAAACATGAAAATGACAATATATTATTTTATAAAAAAATGTGAAAATGCATTTTTATGAATTATGAGTACTTTACTTGAAAATGACAATAATATTATTTTATGAGAAAGTGAATTGTGAGTACTTTACTTGAAAATAACAATAATATTATTTTATGAGAAAGTGTGAAATGACTTTTATTGTGAGTACTTCACTTTATGACTTAAAAGTACTTGTACCACTACCTTGGTTAACTATGGATTTTCATCCACCATAGAAAATGTGACAAATAAGCATTCTTAACTCATGCAATGCCACCTCAACCATGGGGGATGATGTCATCTACTATAATGTAATTGGTTGATTTTTATAGTACATTTTGGTCCTTTTGAGGCCCATTTTTTACCTCAAATTCTCTCTAATGAATGAGAATGTTTAGTATTGTGAGTTTGAAGAATTTTGGCATGGTGTTTTAAATTCTAAAGTCTGCAAGTTGATTTTTAATTTAAAACCTAGTTGCTAAAAGTGTTTGACAAAATGCCTGAAAGAGAAACTTTGTAATTTTGTCATTTTTCTTCAGCTCGGACAGGGATAACAAAGCAATAAACAGGCAGAGACATGCTGAGTACTGAAGGCAGTTTGGTGGAGGGGCAGGGAAGAATTGAAAGCTTGTACATTGAAAAATTTTAGTTGCAGGAATTTACATATAAGTAAAACAAACATACATCGATAAAAAAACAAGAAAAAGTTCAAGCACACTTGAAAAGAAATAAACCTTTGCAAGAAGACCTGATGAAAATACAATTCACAGCAAGTTCTCCCAAACATTGTTGTTAAGGGAGAAGATGGAAAAGATCTAATACATGAATGGAATGAAAGACTGTCAAAATTATAATTTAGGAAATTTAGAAATAGAGGATTGTTTTCTGTTTAATTAGGAAGCCTATTACTGCTTGGGGAAAAGATGCAATCACTTAGTATGATTCAACTACTTGAAGGGAAGAACATTCTCAAGATAGGAAAAAGTGAATTCGGTATTACAGGAAGCAATTCTGAGGGTGAAAAGATGCAAGGCACTTATATCTTGATACATCCTTTTGTTACTCGAATATTCTCTTTTATATCCTTTTATTACTCTGATATATAATTAAGGCAACGCAAAATTGTTAACCTTATCATTATCAAAAAAAGGCTACAGATATAATTTCCTAGTCCATGGGCATTCTAACCTTAATGTTAGAAATACCAGTTCAATTCAATTCTCTCACTCTCACACACACATACATGCAAGCCAAAATAGTATATAAGAATTTATTGTACTACTAACTAAGTTTGAATGCCTCTTAAATAGATAACTTTGTCTTTCGTCTTATTTTACAACTTTCATGATCAAAAGTGCCATGACCATCTGTAAACAAGGAAAGCTAAATGAAAGACAAAATTCAGCTCCATGCATGTATCATTGAGTTATCATTTAAGAAGAATAAATTTATGCATCCACACAAAGAAATTCTAAACTAATTTGAAGGTAAGTTTATTAAAAGTAGATGGCCAATCACTAAAACAAAGTTGGGAGGAAAAATGACTACCTTCAATTTCCATTGAAATACTCGGCCCATAAAAGTGTTCAGAAAAATAGACACTGGAAACCATGGCCGTGTCACTCCTACTGATGAAATAAGTATGAATTTTGGAACCTACAAGAAATATTTAACAATTGTAAGCAACATTTTAACATACAAAAATTCCTACAAGTAGTAAAAACGTTAATAGGAACGTATCCGAAACGTAACCGGTTCATGCCTCCAAAGCACACATTCATGAAACTAGAATGCATCCAATATCATTATATGTTATGACCTCCAAAGGTGTAGTTTGTGTCAATGTCTAAAATATAATTATGATGTATCGTTATGCAACAAGAGCAAGAAAATTAAGAAACTCAAGTTAAATTGAAGCAGTGGTTATTCCAAAACAAGATAAAAAAGTACATACCAAGTTCCATTGAACTAACTATACAGTAAACAATTCTGAACAGAAAACATATGATGTCCTAGAGACTTCAAGTACAACCTAGCTTGATATCGTAAAGAAGAAAAGAACCCAAAACTTCCTATTCTCAAGATGAATGCCATAAGGCCACTCAAACTTTTTGGAACAATAGGAAGATTTGAAAACTACAGAAAACTACAGGAGTTAGATATTCTTCAAGATTAGATGAAGAATATGGGCAGTGAATAAATTTGATTACACTTGTACAGAAATCAAGGCTTGTGGTATGAGATGGATGCAGCTTGTCAAGTTTATTCGAGGGTGATGGGCAATGTCTAGATGTTCATCATATATGAGTTAGACAACAAAAGTCACAATTTTCACACAACTTTAGCAAAAGTTAAAACAAAAAGCATGCACCTTTAGCCAAATTAGGGACAAATAAATAATCATAAACTAAATAAATCTTGGGCTAACTTTTATTTGCTTCAGTTAACTTACTATTAAGAACCAACAATATTTTAAGACCAACCAATATTCTTGTTATAACATATATATTGCAGCTGGGCTACCATGATGCAGCATACAGATTGATCTCTTTATTCTTCTGAGATATTCATTCACATGGAGTTTTAGCATGGATCATTACAGACTCAGCCATTTCAGAGCCTTGTTCAACAGAGCTTCCTTGCCCAGGATTGAGACTCAATAGTCCATTGAGATGCTTTCAGTGATGACCTAGTTCATTTGAGCAGAGTAGCAGAGCAGATATGGTACACATAGTTACAAAGGGGCTTATCAGATGAAGACAGGTATATGTTTCCTTGGTTTGTTTTTGCTTTGTGATGTATATTAAACACCCAAGCTTGTCTTGTTTGGATGATCATGGTGACCTATGCTTATATATATACTAATGTTTGAACTTGTGCTAAGACTGAGCAAAGGACTCAATGTTAAAGACCGTTACTCATGCCATGCTTTATACAAATGTTAAACCTTAGCACTATGTTGGTTCCATCTGTTATTTGTCCTCGTCCATCCAGTTCATCCATGAGTGATTCCCATCCCATGACTTTGGTGTGATCTAGACCTGTGAGATTGAAGATCACTTTCCCCTGTGTGGATCCCATGTCTTCTGTGTCTCGACTCTGAGTTGTCCCGAAGAGTGTCAGCTAAAACTTGAAGCAATATGTCTACCATCATTGCATGCATTATGTGCTATAAATTCTATCTGTTGAAATGCAAAGCCCTCAAATAAATTCAAACTGTCTTTAGACAACTTATTAAGGGCTATAAAATGAAAATGTGAAAGGCCCAAAAAGCAGTGGATAAATAAATGCTAAATCTAAAGACTGTTGCCCACTATTGAAATGTAATGATTAATTCCTCACGGAGCCTATGGGTTTTGATGTGAGATTGGGCAAGGGACCGCTAATTCATAGTGTCTCCTAGGATCTCTTCATTACAGTTCTTGTGTACTCAACACAAGGATCCTAGTAAAGATCCTCACGAAGCTTGTTTCTTAGCTTGGATGTGAGTTGTATACATGTTGTTAGAGTTGAATGGGCTCTTTTCAGATCATCTCATCCATTTGTGAGACACCACCATCCCCTATTGTTCATTTGTCATGTATATGTCACTGTGGTAGTGTGTAATTGTCATCATTCTGAGAGATCATATGGCCAAAGTTGGCTATAAGTATTTTCCCTTTACTTTAAGCCTTGTTTTCCACATCCACCCAACACTAGCAGATTGTTTAAACTTTGTAAGCATGGAATGCACAAGAGACTTCCAGAAGGTTCAATGATCTTTCAAAGGCACAAGTATATCTTACTTATTATTATTATTATTGTCACTGTGATTCTGAATAACATGACTTAGGTTGGGCTTTGATATACACCACTAGAGCATTTCTTACCTCAGATACATGCAGGATCATATTGGTACAATATCTCACCTGTAGTTTGGGTACTTTGACTTGGTCAACCTAGTTGACCAAGTCAAACACAGTTCCCAAGGCAATGGCTCAAAAAACAACAGTGCTTATATTTGCTCCAGACATGCCCAAGACTAATACTGCGATCTCAGTTTTCAGAGTTTGGCCCTGGATCTCATGATCAGTGATTAGTATCACTTTATTATTGGCCAAATGATCAACTTTTATTACAGATTGCAGACTTTTTGGTTCTCCTAGAGCATTGCAGTGTTCCAAGGGTATGAGTAGTCACTTATACCAATCTTCTATGTCTCTAGATCATCCAATATAGTCAGTTTGTCCTAGTTCTTATCTTAGACAGATTTATGATGATTTTATTCAGTTTCAGAGGATGTACCACCAGAAATGAACTAGGAAATTCACTGAAAAAAACGATTTGTCATGTTGGGTCAAGGAAATGGCAGGGAAACTTCTCAGATGATATGTTATGGCTCCCCGGACAATTCCTCAACATTTTCAGTCAGCATTTGGTCTAGGATTATTTGTTTGGCTTAACCAATGAGGACATTCCCCAAGGGACGCCCCTCACTTAGCTAATTGATATGTTATATTGTTATATCCTATGATTGGAGGTTGGAATGGGGCACAGGGTGAATTAAGCCCCTAATGACCCCCTTTGATGTACTATCATGTTATATCTTATGTTATGTTGTGACTTTCACCTTAGGAATGCGTCCTTGAGCAAAGTGCGCCCACTTTGATGTGGTCACCTTGATCCATGTATTGATCTATGTATTTGTGATCTCCACTGTTGATGATGTCTTAATCTCAACCGTCGAATGAGAGTTAGGTAAAATGTGGACACACTCTCAAGCTATTTAAGAGAGGTGATCCCCCTAAGGTACAATCGACTGGCTGCACCCCAAGGATCCACTCTAGCGCCCCAAGACATCTCACCAATATCTGCAGTGTTTTATTTTTTATTTCCTAGGGCCAGTCTGCTGCAACATGCCCAAAAGACCCATATCTCTCCTGCAAATGCCCGAAACTGAAAACCAGCTACACCAATGGATTCCGAATGTCCAAATCAACTAGGGATGAGTACTTATACACAATATGTCCATCACAAAGATACATCAAAAGCCCCATCCATGTCAAAACCATAATAATAATAAAGCCTGTAAATGTTGATAATCATAAAATAATATGAGCCATCATAGCAAATCACCATCTGAAGCATGAATATGTCTAATGGACACCTATATACCATAAATAATCATCATCCATATCCATCGGTCTATAACTCATCCTAGACCCTTCACCTGGCTCGATCAACACTAGGTTGACCAGGTCAAGACTGATCAAATGATGACCCCAAGTGCTAAACTTTGATACAACAAAGTACAAAATGGACATGCATGCTCAATTATCTATGTTAACAGTGACACTCAAGTACAATTAGATTTTATTGGCAAGTATAAGCACAATACATATATAATAATCTAAATCAAAATGATTAGTTGCTTTAAACAAGAACCTCCAGTGTATACTCATTTATAGTTTAGCCCTTTTGCTAGTCAAGGGTAAAGGGAACTAGAACGAGGTAAAGCCAAAAGGATGACTTGATAACTCGACATTGTAAGCACTTGGGCTAAAGGACAAGGGGATCCACACAACACATAAGTTGGACTAGGTGAACAATAGGGAATGATGAGAAGGCTCCACTAGACTTTAAACAAGCAACCTTTTTATACTTTATTTGCACAGCATCATTATACCAATTAACCTCTATAGGAAGGTTCCTTGGTAAGCCTTATGGGCTTCCAAAAAATGACAAGGACATAACCTTTTGGGGCTAGTCTCTCCATGTTGCCCTGTGGGGGAAAATGAGTCGTACATTATACAAAGAATGAGTGCTCATCCTCTAGCCATCAAATTTATTTCTTATTATTAACTTGCCAGCCTCCAAGACCAGGTGTCGTGGAAAGCCTTCTAGGCTTCAAGAAAATGACAAAGGCTCGGCCTTGAGGGGCTTGCCTCACCCTGATACCCTGTGGGAATAAATGAGCCTTACACCATACAATGGATGAGTGCTCATCTCTTGGCAACTGGCTAGTTTTATTTTTTATTTGCAGTAGTGTCTAGAGACACTTTTATTTTGTTGGCAGGGCATCCATTTAGAATAACTTTAAGCTCTGATTCCTTAGTGTCTAAAAACACTTCTTTGGTAGGACTACTTGTATTCAAGACATAGAAGTAGACATTCCCTGTGATAAACATTACATAAACCGACACCGAGACACAATTTATACATGGAGACCTATTCCAACATAGAGGTGAGGGTGGGGGAAATCCTAGATGTCACTAGTCAAGCTACAAGTCAAGGTTAATCAATCAACAAGGGAAAGGCAACGGATGGACGAGGACAATGGAGATGGGTGCCAATAATAGCAAGCTATGTCTCTAAAGGGAAATGACCAAATCCATCCTAGGAGTAGGACGAGGTCAATGAGTATACAAAAGAATCTCTCGATCAAAACAGCTAGATCATTTATACTTTAGATTCCAAATAAACCAAGATAAAGTATTTCCAACATGCAATCAATATCAACTGAGTCTCACTGTTAAAATAGGTAACAGAGCAACATCAAAATCCATGTGCACAAACCAAACCATAATATCACCTAGGTCATATACCTGCAGTGAATCTAAAACCAATCTGAAGATCACTAGAACAACTGATGCTGCTACATATCATGGGCACTATAATAATCTCTGCTCTAGGTCATGAAGAATGGCTAACTCAATCATCAAATCTAGTTTCATGAGGCTCAGTCATGGGATAGAACTGGTCAATCAGGATACTCTAGATCTACTGAAAGTGGGTGATCATCAACTGGTGGCTCATCATCTGCTGACCTCATAGTAAAGGATTGGCTCAAAGAACTGCTCAGTATTGCTTAGGAACAAAAGTAGCCCAGCTACTATATATGTGAGAACATCTAGCTCCAACTAGGACAGGTGCTCTAAGGGAGAAAGCACATGAGAACCTCAGATATCTCTGGTACGCAGCAACGCTCATCCAATCATCAAAAATGCACCCGATCTACTGCTCCATCTTTAGTAAAACCTATATGTACGCATGATGGAAACAACACTACCCAGTAGTACATGTGGCATAAAAAAACACAATGTTGGAAATAAAACACTGAAAAGTAAATGCTGAAATATCAATGCGGAAAGTAAAGTGCCAGAACAAAAACATCTAATTTAAAAACTGTTAAGCAGTTAAAGAAGACTCAGACAGAAAATGACAAAGATTCAGGACCATGCAACACTAAAGACTCAAACCTAATGCTCGAGAGAGCTTATTCGGGTTCCTACTGTAAAATAAACAGGAAAAGAAGGCCTCGCTAAGTCAAATCAGGAATACAGTCTCGTAGACTAGTCTCATGAATAGGGATGTGAAACTATTGTCCATTCGTAGAATATAAACAATAACACTTTCCATCTACGCGCTCTACTGTGAACAGGCCAACCCATAAGTCAACATACTCTCTAGAAATGCGAAAATAATCCGCATTCCTTAAGACAACTCTATTACAATGGTCGAACTGCCTTTGGTTTACTGTGGAGGGTATAATCTGAATATCTCATATGGCATCCAAAGGCACATCAGCGTTCAATCGAGGATAAAGATGCTCTATGCTACGGTTTGGAATGGGATGAACAGGATCATTTCTAGCAAGATCTTCCTCAGGAAATATAGGAATACTTCCTACTAGCATATGTGGGACTCTATTTCTCTCAATGTACTCAATATTTCCCTTTTTAGACTGCGAACGTAAGGCATTACTTTGCGTTTTCATTTGCAATCATCAAATCTCCAAAGATGTTCTCTAACGATGTGTGAATGGTATAGGTGGAAGATATTTCCTCGTGATAAGTACTAGATCCTTCTCCTAAGGAGATAGGCACTGAATAAGATGTCAAGTCAGAATGGTTTCCCTCTTCTTCAAAATGAGAATTCTCTCATGGTAAGAGGAAAC
This sequence comes from Pseudotsuga menziesii, assembly GCA_001517045.1. Lineage (NCBI taxonomy): Eukaryota > Viridiplantae > Streptophyta > Pinopsida > Pinales > Pinaceae > Pseudotsuga > Pseudotsuga menziesii. The sequence goes on from LPNX010171187.1 coordinate 475,709, forward strand.
TAGGGAAGTTAGGAAAACTATTCATTATGGGAAAATCATTCGAAGTTTGTTGGTTAGAGGTAGGCTCTGAAAGGGGTGGAGGTGGGCCATCAGGATGAATAATCTCTCTATCATTGGGCGCACTATTGCTTTCCCACCAAAAAATTGGTGGAAGACCTTGTTGTGCCCTATCCTGGTTGACCTTCATATTAACAGTATACTCTCTCAACGTTCTAAAAGTTCTTTGTTCAGGAGGGGGTATAAGGTCTTCTACTGGTGTCTCCCTGTTTCTCCTGACAACCTCCAATCTGTGTTCTAACTCTTCATGTGGAATAGTCATATGTGGGTTAGTGCCTCCAAACCCTAGAATGGGATTATGAAGGTGACTAGAAACATCAAAACCTTCTGAACTACCAACAATCCTCAAATCATGAGAGACTTCAGACATCATCAACTCATGATTAGATCTTCGAATAAAATTTTGGAGATCCCTTTCTTCTTCTTATGAATCAGGCTCCTGAAAAGATCTCCAGGTACTCTTTGTGTCATCCTCGCTTCCTGGTGAACTACCACTTCCTTCCATAACCATGAACACACCATCAGGAAACAACTCACCCTAGCCATATGAATTCTTGACCCCATCTTCATACTGCTCTAAATGTCCATCATAGAAAGGCTCGTGGTAAATCCTCACCATTGCTCCATCAGAGTTGGGAATAGTGGCATATGATAAGTCCATCTCTAGCTGGCTACCTATTCTTGCTGACCATCTTCGACTCAGAAGCATCCCATAAACCGAAGGAAAATCAACTGCTACAACATCCATGAGAGTGGATATGTCTGAACAAGCAAACAAGTCTGCCTAAAGACTCTTGATCAATCCAAAAACATGGACAGGTCTCGAATCCATTCCACATACATTCTTACAAGGCCTAGTGATTTGCAACCCCATGGCCTCCATAATACTTTTGGACATCACATTCATGGCGGTTCCCGAGTCGATCATATAGTTATGTAACAAGAGCTCACCAATGTGAAGAGTTAGAAAGAAAGGATCATGCCCTCCATTCTTCCTCTCATAAAGCGCTGCCCTAATCTCAATTGGAGGATCCTCTTCCTCTTTGAGTGCAACATACAAAGGTGGACTGGGATGAGGTTCAATAATAATGTCATTTTGGCCGACTATAGGGATACTATCAAAAAATTCAATCACTTGATCCTTTACAGAAGGAAACTTAATCAACTCAGTCAGGGGATCGTTTCACGTGATCTTATCTAATTCCTTTTCGATGTTAATATTGAAATCATACTTAGAAAGAATTTTATCCAATTCTTTCTCTTCATCCTTCTTTTCTTCCAACTTCCAGTCAAGAAACAACAAAGACCTTTCCCTGCCTTTCTCCCTTTTATAGATTTGGACTATAGGTTTGTTGATTTCATTTATTTGCTCTAAAGGACAAATATGGCATGTACTAGGGAAATCATCCTGACTATCATTCTCCCTATCAAAAATAACTCTACCAAAGGTTTCATCAAAGTCATCAGTGAAATTAATCTTCTCTGGTGAATCCTCTTCTTCAATCTCTTCATGAGGATAATAATCAAGATCCTCCTGCTCTTGCTCCCTAATCCAATTAACTGTGTTGGCATCAAGTGGTGCTTAATTCGCGGGATTATTTCTTAAGTCATCATTCATGGGTCTCTTATGAGGCTTCCAATAAGGTTTAGGTCCATACTGGTTGCTATACCTATCGGATTCCCTACCCCTAGCTAGGTCCCTTGTGATCAGAGCCAAATTCTTGACCATCTCTTGCATGTTTTCAACATATCAACCGGTTCCTTAGATGGTTCTTTCACTTTCTTAGTTCGTGACTCTGTTTTAGATGAAGATGGACCATAGGATTCGAAGAAGTTTTGCTTGTCCATAGACACAACGTTTGCTTTGGCTTTCCTTGCATTGTCTTGGGTATGCTTTAGGTCAGCGGGGTTCTTTTCTTTCAAATGATATCCAAGCCATTCATCAAATGCATTTAGATAATGAATCAGGAGTACTTGGTCCTTAGGTTTGATAGTGTCAGGTACACTTGCTACAATCTTGTCAAACCTAAGGTTAAACTCTTGAGCAATTTCATGTTCCTTCTTTCTGATTTAAAAACATTGGTTCAAAAGGAATCTGCCATCTAACTTTGCTGACCATTGACCCTTTAAAATAGTGACAAAAGCATCATAACCCCCTATTGATGAAGCAGGAAGCCTATCAAACCATCTACGGGCCTCACCCTCTAATGAAAACAAAAGGCCCCTCATGTACACATCCTCCTCTTCAGCACCGTAAGCTTCCATGTGTGACCACATGGCATCTATATGGTCATCGATGGTGGTTGCGCAATTACTAGAGAATTTAGGAATGCTTTCGAAATATATATCTGGCATATCATGGAGTGACCAGCTATTTGGGATAAGTCAAAAGGCGAGGCCTTAGCCTTATTGCCAAAGGCTCGTGGTTGACAAATAACACCTTGTCTAAGTCAAAATAAAATATAACATAAGATGTGATCATGATAATACATCGAAAGGGGGTCACTAGGGGCTTAATTCACCCTAGCCCCACTACAACCTCATATCATAAGATACAACCATACAATATATCATCTAGCCAAGTTGAGGGGCGCCCCTTGGGGATGTTCTCACTGACTGAGCCAAAAATAAAATAATTCAAACAAAAATGTTGACCCAAACTACTAAAGAACTGTCCGAGGAGCCAAACTACATCATCTGATAAGTTTCCAAGCCATTTCCTTGACCCAACAGGCTAAATCAATTTTATCAGTGAATTCCTTAGTTCATTTTCTGGTGGTACGTCCTCTGAAACTAAATAAAATCATCATAACTCTATCCAAGCTGAGAACTGGGGAAAACTGACTATACAGGATGATCTGGAGACACAGAAGAATGGTATAAGTGACTACTCATACCCCATGGAACACTGCAATGCTCTAGGAGAACCAACGTCATTGCCATCTGTAATAAGATTTAATCATTTGGCCAATAATAAAGTGATAATAATTATTGATCATGAGATCTGGGGCCAAACTCTCATAACTAGAACCGTGGTATTGGTCTTGGGCATGTCTGGAACAAATATAAGCAATGTTGTTTTTTGAGTCATTGCCTTGGAAACCGTGTTTGACTTCGTCAACTGGGTTGACCAGGTTAAAGTACCCAAACTGGAAGTGAGATACTGTACCCATATGATCCTGCATGCATCCAAGGTAAGAAATGCTCTAATGGTGTATATCAAAACCAAACTTAAATCATGTTATTCATAATCATGGTGACAACAATAATAATAGTAAGTAAGATATACCTGTGCCTTTGAAAATTCTTGGAACATTCTGGAAGTCTATTTGTGCATACCATGCTTACAAAGTTTAAACGGTGTGCTAATGTAGGGCGAGGATGGAAAACAAGGCTAAGGCAAAGGGAGATGACTTGCAACTGACTTTGACCATATAATTTCTCAGAAAGATAACAATTACACACGACCACAATGACATATACATGACAGATGAACAATAGGGCATGGTGGTGTCTCGCAAGTGGATGAGCTAACCTATAAAGAGCCCATTCAACTCTAACCTATAAAGAGCCCATTCACTTTCACTTTAACTAGTGGTTCACTAAAGTTAATTTAGATCACTTTAATTTATTTTCCAAAGTAAACTTAGGAAAAGTAAATTAAATAAAACCGGTTTCCTATTTTAAGTCTTCTGCATGCAAGAACACATACATGCAGGAAGACCTTCCTTGTTGCTACTAGTTTAACACTCCCTCGCAACGAGGAAGGGATTCAGTAGCAACCCCAACTTATCCCTGAACTTCACAAAACTCTGTCTACAAAGTGCCTTGGTGAAAATGTCCGCCACCTGCTCATTTGTCTGTATGTACTCCAATCGAATGGTTCCCCTCTGAACACAATCTCTCAAGAAGTGGTATCTGATGTCTATGTGTTTGCTCCAATCATGGAACATTGGATTCTCAGATAGCCTAATGCCACTCTAATTGTCACAGTGAACTACTGTAGCCTCTAGTTCACACTCGACCAACCCTACAAGTAACTTCCTCAGCCACATACCCTCACAAGCAGCCATGCTAGCTACCATGTACTCAGCCTCTGCCGAGCTCAATGCAACTAACTTCTGCTTCCTGCTGAACCAAGAGACAACCCCTGATCCGATGCTAAAACAACAACCTGAAATACTCTTCCAGTCCTCTACACATCCTGCCCAGTCAGCATCTGTGAAACTTGCTAACTGTACATTCCCCCTGCCCTCATAAACCAATCCATACTCCACTGTACCTCTGATGTAGCGAAGTATGTGCTTCGCAGCCGTCCAATGCACTCTTCGAGGTTCCACCATGAACTAACTCAAAGAGTTGACTGCAAAGCTGATGTCTGGTTGAGTGTTGACCAAATACATAAGTGATCTGATAAGCTGACGATACAAGGTAGGATCAAATCTGTTTGATCCTGATGCATCAATCTTCCTCCAGTTGGAAACTAGAGGTATGGCCATAGGCTTGCAGTCCTCCATCCTGAATCTCTTCAAGATCTCTACTGCATACTTCCCCTGTCCGATGAAGAAGCATCCATCTCTTTGCCAAACCTCCAAGCCCAAAAAGTAATGCATCAGCCCAAGGTCTTTCATCTCAAACTCTACTGCAAGGTTGGACTTACAGTCTCCAATCATCCACATATAAGACCAGTATGAGAGGCACCTCACCTGTCAAGAAGTATAGGTTGTGGTCAGCCTCACTCCGCTGAAATCCCATCTCCCGTAGATAGCTGTCAATCCTCGAGTACCATGCTCGAGGTGCCTACTTGAGCCCGTAAAGAGCTCGATGCGGTCTGCATACATGTGTCTCCCTTTTCTCCACATCAAACCCCTCTGGCTGCTCAATATACACCTCCTCCTCTATAACTCTGTTAAGGAAGGTAGTCTTGACGTCCATCTGATGGACACGCCAATTCATCTCAGCTGCTAGTGAGATAATGGTCCGAATGGAAGAATACTTGGCAACAGGGGCAAAGGTCTCCTCATAATCAATACCCTCCTTCTATGAAACCGCTTTGCCATGAAGCGCGCCTTGTACTTCTCCACGCTTCCGTTTGCTGCATGCTTCACCTTGTAGATCCATCTGGATCCCACCACCCTTTTCCCTTGTGGCCTCGGCACAACCTCCCATACTTGGTTTTTCATAATGGAGTCAAACTCCTCAACCATAGCTTCCTGCCACACATAATGTTGTGCAGCCTCCCCAAAGTTGGAATGTTCATAGTTAATCAACTCTGTCATCAGTGCCATATAACTAAGCCTCTCTGGTGGTACACTCTGTCTAAAAGATGTCTATGGAGGATCTACCTGCCTAGAATCCTACACTGTGGATCTAAACCACTTAGGCCTTGGCCTAGTGTCAACCTGCTATGGCTGCTGGATATCCGTCTCCTGCTGCAACTCATCCTTCAAGTCAATGACTGAAGGATCCTGTCCACCTAACTCCCTCTGACCATTAGAACATGTGCTTTGTGTCTGTACCTGTACCTGTACATTTGGCTCCTCCAGCTTGACTCCCGAATCCTGTGTTGGCTGCTGCTCTGCTGGTAAGTCCAGAGATCTCCTCAAGGCCCTGTCCTCATCGAACTGGACATCCCTGCTCACAATGATCCTCTTGCGAGCAGGAATGTAAACTCTATATGCCTTCGAAATCTCGCTGTAACCAACAAGTAACCCCTTCTCTCCAGAAGGGTCCAACTTCTTCCTATTGTCAGCATGAACATGACAATAGCAGACACTGCCGAATATGCGAATGTGACTCACATCTAGCCTAGTGCCTGTGAAGACCTCCTCTGGTGTCTTCCTCCCCAAGGATGTGTGGGGACACCTATTCTGAATGTATATTGTAGTCCTGTATGCCTCGGCCCAAAGGAATAGTGGTAATCCCTGATCAAATAGCATGGCCTTGGCTGCTCCAACCATAGTCATGTTCTTCCGCTCTGCAACTCCATTCTGCTATGGGGTATGGGGCACAGTGTGCTCCTTCTTGATCCCCTCAGCCGAGCAATACTCCATGAACTCATTGGAAGTGTACTCACCCCCTTTGTCTGTCCTCAACACTCAAATCTTCTTTCCTATTTGGTTCTCCACAAGAGTCTTGAACTCTTGGAACCTCTCAAAGACCTATGACTTGGCCTTCAGAAAATAGATCCAGGTTTTCCTGGAATAGTCATCAATGAAGGTTACATAGTAACTGTAACAACTGAACGAATGGACACTCATAGGTCCGCATACATCCGAATGCACCAAGTCCAAGGACTCCTTAGGCTTGTGCTCACTCTGTGGGAAAGGCTTCCTAATGTTCTTCCCCAAAGCAGAACCCTTGCAGTGGTTATGCTTTTCCTCTTGTACCTGAGGAACTCCAATGACTGCATGTCTAAAATGCTTCAATGCTCCATGTTGTAAGTGTGCCATCCTCCTATGCCACAACTCACCCTGACTGCTGCTGTTGCTGCTGACTAGAGCCTTTGCAGGCTCAAAGTGTAATTTGTACACTTTCCCGCTCCTTCTGCCAATCACCCGATCCAAGCTCCTATCTGACCCCTTGGGCCTGATATACACTCTATGGTCACGAAACTTCACCTGATATCCCTTGTCCTCTAGAGTGGAGACTGATATATGGTTCTTGGTTAGTCTTGGAACATATAACACATCAACAAAACTTAGGGGTTTGCTAGACTCCCTGCGCTTGATACTGCGCATCATCACCCAGCTCAACGTGGATCCCTGTTCCACCCTCCTGCAAGTCGACAGGAGAGAATCTCTTCTATCCAGTCATGTGACTAGATGCTCCACTGTCAACGTACCATATGTTGCTCCCTGTGGTGCTTGCCATGCAAGCTATAAAACAGAACTCCTCGTCGAAGTTCCTGTTGAACTCATCCACCTCTGCAGATCCATCCATCTGAATGTTACTCTTCTTCTTCCTGTCTGGGCACTGGGAGGCAAAGTGTCCCTGCTTGTGGCAGATAAAACACTTGACCTTTGACACGTCAAGGTTCTTCTTACGATCCTTCTTCCTCTTTGCCTTACCCTTGCTCTTCCCTGTAAGGGCTAGAGCCTCCTCATCCACAATCTGTGGAACATTGCCGGGATGAGCCTGATCCTTGACCCATGCAGGTCTCCTCCTGCACAAAGTCATCCCATAGTCTCTGCCAATCAGGGAGCTTCTCCCTAGCCACAACACCTTTGACAAAGGTGTCCCATGGCTTAGAGAATCCATTGAGGGCTATCCGAACTAGCTCCTCATCCACTGTCTTAGAGCCAACAGCTCCAAGCTCGTCCCTGATCTATGTGAGTCTCGTCAGATAAGGCACCACTCATTCTCCCTTGGCCATCTTGGTGTTGCGCATCCTCTCTTGCAACACCATCTTCCAATTCTCGTTCTTGCTTTGGTACAGACTCTCCAAAGCCGTCCACATCTCTGTTGCGGTCTTCTTACCAGAAAGGTGAGGGACTATATGGTCCTTCACTCCATCCATGATAATCAGCATGGCTCTAGAATCAATCTTCTTCCAAGCTGCTAAATCTGTCGGATCTGTGGGTGCAACCTTCGTGGAGTCAATGTGCTCCTTTGCATCACTAACGTCCAGGATCCTTGTGATCCTTTCTTTCCATGTTGGAAAGTTCTGAGCACCTTGGAGTCTATCCTCAACTCTCAACTGCACGGCCATAGTGAAGTGTACCTGTCAAACCCTAGATCTGGATGTCTAGGTTTGTGTCTTCTTATAGATCTGCCCTCGATCTATCACTGCTGCTACAAATCTCTCAGCTTTAGCTCACTAGAGCTCTGATACCATGTAAGTTTTCCTTTAATATTCAACTAGGGCTAAACAGGGCATACAAAATATCAACTGATAACCACACATGAATATCTTTTACAGTATGCGGCGGAATATAAAACTAAGAAATAACTCACAACATCACATCACAATATTGGCACTATTATTTTGGGTATGGAAACCCCCGGAAAAACCCAAGATGGGAAAACAGATGCAGCAGTCAGATATAGATTTTATTATGAAAAAAAATGGAACTTTTACAATCACTGCAAATTCACCCAAACCTGGCGAATGCAGTACCCGGCAGAATCACTGGGCAAATCCTAGCTAAACCTCAACACCCTCCTATGTGAGTGTATGGCCCAGCTGTACGAAGCTCAATGATCCTGCTGCTCGCTCCTCCGTCTTCTCGGCTAAATCCTCTATCTGACTTTCTCTCCTTGTCTGTATCCTGTCTCTGTCGAAATACAAGTGTGTTCTCTCCACCAATTGATCTCTCTTTTAACTTTAGGTAAAGCGAAAACCCTAATTTCATTTTCACTTTAACTAGTGGTAAAGCAAAAACCCTAATTTCACTTTCACTTTAACTAGTTGTTCACTAAAGTTAATTTAGATCACTTTAATTTATTTTCCAAAATAAACTTAGGAAAAGTAAATTAAATACAACCAGTTTCCTATTTTAAGTCTTCTGCATGCAAGAACACATGCATGCAGGAAAACCTTCCTTGTTGCTACTAGTTTAACAATCGAGACACAAAAAACATGGGATCCATCATGCATAGGGCTCAAAGTGGGGAAAGTGATCTTCAATCTCAGAAGCCTTGATCAAGCTAAAGTCATGGATTAAAGATCAATCATGGATGAACCGGATGGACAAGGACAAATGACATATGGAACCAGCATAGCACTAAGGTTTAATATTTGTGCAAAGCATGGCATGAGCAACAGTCTTCAACATCAAGTACTTCGATCAATCTTAGCACAAATTCAAGCATATATAATCATAGGTCGCCATGATCATCCTAACAAGACAAGCCTAAGTGTTTGATATACATCATAAAGCAAAATAAAACCAGCAAAACATATACCTGATCTCACCATATATACTTGTCTCCATCTGATAAGACCCCTCTGTAACTGTGTACCATCTCTTATCTGCTACTCTGCTCAAATGAACTAAGTCATCACTGAAAGCATCTCAATGGACTAATGAATCCCAGTCCTGGCAAGGAAACTCTGCTGTACAAGGCTCTGAAATGGATGAGGTTGTAATGATCCAAGCTGAAACCCCATATGAAAAATAGCTTGGAATAGAATAAAAGAGAAAGATTTGTATGTTGCGTCATGGTAGCCCAGCTGCAAATGTATATGTGATAACATATCTGCAAGAATGCTAGAGAGAATAAGGCTTTCCAATCTTCATACAAGACATTCGGCAAAGCTTCCGATAGTTTTTGCAAAATATTTTATTAATCCAAGAGCTTGGCCAAAAGTCCCTTCACAAATGAGAGAGCATCTCAATATATAGATCTCTCAAATACATAAAACCTAGATCCAAAAAGATCAAGGGTCAAGATCATAAGATAACATCATCCTAATCTACGGCTAGGACTAGTCGGATGCATCTCACATGGATCAACTCACTAATAGAAGGGGGAGCATCACTAGAAATGCCCAATAAGGGGGTGCAGCACATAAAATTTGACTAATGACACAGGGTAGCACATGTTGGGGTTAGGAGGTCATGTTATCCCTCACTAGCATGGCCCCATGGCACAATAACAAGGTGTGTTAACAAATAATATAGAGTGATAAAAAACACTAGGGTATTTGCCTCAAAATACATCAAAACACCCTCAAACTGCATAAATCTAGGATGTGCGGACCCCAAGTGAAGTGAACCTAATACCAGATGATGAATGTGAACCAAACATTGCACCTCGGATCAATTCCATGCCATTCCTTTCCCTCAATTTCCCAAATTGATTTCTTCATTAGCCAATTTTTATCACTAAATTACTTCCTTGGGAACATAAAACTGCCAATATCTCACCCGAGAGGCGTCTACGCAAACAAATGACTACACAGATGCTCCTAGCACCCCATGTATATGGTACAATCGACTCGCTGCACCCCAAGTATCCACTCTAGCACCCCAGGAGATCTCACCAATATCTGCACTGTATTTTATTTTTGATTTCCCAGGGTTAGTCTGCTGCAACATGCCTGAAATACCCATATCTCGTCCGCAACTACCCAAAGCTGAAAACCGACTGCACCAATGGACTCAAAATATCCAAATCAACTAGGGAGTACTTATACACAATATGCCCATCACAAAGATACATCAGAAGCTCCATCCATGTCAAAACCATAATAATAAAACTGCCTATAAATGTTGATAATCATAAAATAATATGAGCCATCATAGCAAATCACCATCTGAAGTATGAATATGTCTAATGGACACCTGTAGACCATAAATAATCATCATCCATATCCATTGGTCTGTTGCCACCTTTCACACACCTGGGGGGACGTGGCAGAAATCTTCAAGCCACTCGGTGTGTCCTTGGGGGCAAGTCTCGAGTCAAGGTTGTCACCTTGTTCTTGACTCCTCCATTTAGGCCAACTCCTAACGAAGCCAAGGGGGGTAGACCCTATTAATTGCTAAGGATTTTAGGCTTTAGTGTTTATGGTGATGAAATAAGTTATTTAGGAGTTGATAAATGAATTTAACACAAGATATTTGCAAGATTTATTACACCACAACAGGATAAAAATTAATACTTGATAAGAAAGAATACGAAAACATATGATAATATCAAAAATAGACCAGTGCCAATAATGGAGTCCACAAATGAAATTGCTGTTGAAAATGCGAAAAGGATGTTGCAAGTGCTCTTGGTCAAATTTTAAGTTAATGTAAGATGAGTTGATTACTTAGGGGTGAAGGGGACTCCCAATATACCCAAGGTTACGAGGAGTATATCCAAAACCCTTAATCGATACGGCTACCCGCAACGAATATGTAGGCTGGTTGGAGTCTCTGAGACAGTGTTCAACACTACACCGCAAGGGTGTAGCCTAACTCTGGCTCGAGGTCACTGCCCAGTTGTTCCTGCTTCCTTTGGGTAATTTGCCACCGCAACGGCTTAAATTGAGGCGTTGGATTTTCACCTGGGGAAGTTAATTGAAAGACGTGAGATCTAATTACTCTAGTCACCCATGTTGCTTTTGATGCAGCCAACTGATCGAACGAACCGCGGTCAATGCAAAGCATACACAACGGAGCCTTGATAATTTTTAAGGATTTTAAGTTGTGTTCTTTGTTAAAAAAGGAAAACCTCCAGGAATCTCTTTCGGTCCAAATGGACCTCAATCGGGAAAGCGAGGGGTTAATTTTAGATAACAAAGAAATACAAAACACAACTCACGGATTATCTAATTAGTCCTACCACGCATCTCTTTCCCCTTTCGGGTCAATCGAGAAGTTGCAGGGTAAGTAGTATGATTACTTTGAATTTGTAAAAGATAATGAAATGCTTATGATTCAAAGTATACAATGCTACTAAAAACAAATAAACTAGAAAAAAACTGAAAAAATCACAAAATCACAAAAACGCAAAATCCCCCCTAGGGGGATGGGGAGTGGGCTTGAAAGAGCCTACTCGAATTTGCTTTTTATTACTCGGTTACAATGTTTTAGCAGAAACGCTCTTTGGTCCTCGTTATTTGGGATCCAAAGGCTTACAAAATATAAGGAAAAGAAGCCCAGCTAAGGGGGGAGCCTCCTGGAAGCTCCGGATGGCCCACAAATTTTTTTTGGGTAGCGTATCCTCTTCTTTTCGAACATACCTGCTAAAAACCAGCAAAAAAAGTTTAGTAAAAAGTGCCCAAAAACACTTTAGAAGGGTCTTTGGACAACACAAAAAAATACCCAAAAAAATCTAAGTTAAAAAAGTAAGAAAACAGAGCAAAAAAGGACTGAGGAAAGCAAGTTTTCCTTGGGATCTTGGCTTGCCTTTTGGGCAGCCAATATGATATGCACTTTATGCTAGATCTACAATTGAAAACATCGAAAAAAGATCTTTAGACTTTGCAAGATACATAGCAAAATACTCTTTCTGGACAAAACTTGCAAGAAAAGACTTTAATGGCTAGATCTAATTAAAATATAGCTTTAAAAGAGGCTTAGATCTAGATTAAAACTCAGATCTATGTAAAATATTACTATTGCAAATAGATCTGAAGACAACGAACCAAGTAACCAAGTAAAATTTTAAATTTAGAGGGAGGAAGAGATATGGAGAGGAAAGGCTTGTTGCCGCAAAGAGCTATCCAAAAGGCTTCGTAGTGGCGTGCCGAGGGACTATGTCGTTTAGAGATGTCAAGAGTAGTGTGGAGTCAAACTAGATCCACGATTCTTCCCAACCAAGCAACCTGTAAATCACTCAAAGACTTGCAAACCCATGAGATCTGGTGATTACACATAAATTGAGACTAAAACTACATGCATATCAACTTATAAACATGTCAGATCCAAATCTCTAAGTACATGTATTCAAAATAGAAGAAACAAGTAAACTTACTTATAGCCCTCTATTTCCAATGATTGGGAGCAATCTTTGTTCAACCAGATTCATAATCCAAGATGCAAAAATTTGAAACAACACACAGATTACCTCATGAAGATCAAACAATAATGGCCCACACACAATTGCACCACACCATTACCCTCCAAAGCTTTCTTTATTGTAGCAAAATCACACAATACTGTATCAGTTACAACTAGCAAGCCACTTCTTCCAACTCTAACTTAACATGAGACTGGAACTTGTCAAGTATATGCATATAACCAGTGGAACCACTCAAGCATCTTTTCCATTCCAAACTTCTTTTTCTTGTGCTTGGTTAGAGACAAAAACAAAGAAATAAAATAACTTTGTCCTGCAATCTGCTCATGAATGAAACTGAGCCGGAACATCAGATTGTTAGGAGCCAAAAAATCATTGAAGTTTAGGAAGAAGGAATTAGAATGTGCGCAAGAGGCCTCCATCCATTGGTTGATAGGGCTCATATATGAACCTCCATCGTCAGACTGCTCACACTGATGTACAAAAAAAATATTGTTACCTTCAATGTGATGAACTTGAGGCAAGTCCCAATCTTCAGCATAAAGTTGTTCAGGAACATATTCAGCAATATAAAGTTTAAACATGAGGCAACTCCATGTTTCTTTCCATTACAGCGATGTCAGGCAGCTTTTTAGTAATACTCTGAGCCGAGGGTCCTTGTAATGCTTCATCAACCAGATCTTCAATGATTTGTTCTTCATGGATCTCTTCTTCGGAATCAGGCTGTGTCCTGGGGAGGAAGGCATCATACTCTTTGGCCAACTTCTCAATATCTTCAATTGTTCCTTCTTTTTCTTTTCTTTTTTCAATGTGGTTCACGCGCCGGCTTGACCGACGGGCTACATCCACGGAATAATTTCTGGCGGACCCACCCGAAGGGGCCTCACACCCGCGGCCTCTGTGTGCCTAACCCCAAGAAAGTCGATGAGAATGGATCCCGCGACCTCACGACCTCACACGCTGGGAGGCCTAACTACGAGTACTCGACCGATTGAACTAACTCTTGGGGCTTCCTTCAATTGTTCCTTCATCCCAACGTAAGAGAAACTTCTCAAAAAACTTTGCCATTGAGTCTATGCTTTCATCCCAAAGGTCATTGAACCAATCTTCTGCATCTCCCTCAAAAGTTAAGGCAAATACAATCATGAGATCATCCTCATGGTAGACTTTGAGATCTGCCATCAACTTGCAGAAAGAAGCAATATGATGGACTACCGAGTCCTCATCATTTCCAAAGAACTCTGGAACAGTTCTAAGTACTCTTTTATAGCACTCATGAGGAAATCCATGGATACCTGAGAAATCTAGTGGGGTGAAGGCTCCGAGCAAGTGAGCACGAAGTCCTTCCATTTCATCATCCATTTTCTCAAAAAATGAAGTATTGAATCTGCAACATACATATATTCATACTTCAAACTGCACTATGGAGTCGCCAAGGTGAGCTTGAAGGCCTTCTGATTTCTGAGTGTGTTCACCTCTACACCCAAAAAGTCTTCAGATCTGCAAAAGGACAAGGGCTTCGTCCCTTCATGGAGTCGCCATGTGAGAATCAGGATCTGCAATATGATCTCCCACAAATATCAATGAAGCATAGTCTTCAAATCTACGGGAACTAGACTTTGTCCCCGGCAACGGCGCCAGAAAATGTTGCGATCTTTCACACACCTGGGGGGGACATGGCAGAAATCTTCAAGACACTCGGTGTGTCCTTGGGGGCAAGTCTCGAGTCAAGGCTGTCACCTTGTTCTTGACTCCTCCATTTAGGCCAACTCCTAACAAAGCCAAGGGGGGTAGACCCTATTAATTGCTAAAGCTTTTAGGCTTTAGTGATTATGGTGATGAAATAAGTTGCTTAGGAGTTGATAAATGAATTTAACAGAAGATATTTGCAAGATTTATTACACCACAACAGCATAAAAATTAATACTTGATAAGCAAGAATGCGGAAACATATGATAATATCAAAAATAGACCAGTGCCGATAATGGAGTCCACAAATGAAATTGTTGTTGAAAATGCGAAAAGGATGTTGCAAGTGCTCTTGGTCAAATTTTAAGTTAATGTAAGATGAGTTGATTACTTAGGGGGGAAGGGGACTCCCAATATACCCGAGGGTACAAGGAGTATGTCCAAAACCCTTAACCGATACGGCTACCCGCAAGGAATATGTAAGCTGGTTGGAGTCTCTAAGACAGTGTTCAACACTACACCGCAAGGGTGTAGCCTAACTGTGCCTTGAGGTCACTGCCCAGTTGTTCTTGCTTCCTTTGGGTAATTTGCCACCGCAACGGCTTAAATCGAGGTGTTGGATTTTCGCCTAGGGAGGTTAATTGAAAGACGTGAGATTTAATTACTCTAATCACCCACGTTGCTTTTGATGCAACCGACTGATCGAATGAACCGTAGCCAGTGCAGAGCATACACAACGGAGCCTTGATAATTTTTAAGGATTTTAAGTTGTGTTCTTTGTTAAAAAATGAAAACCTCCAAGAATCTCTTTCGGTCCAAATGGACCTCAATCGGGAAAGCGAGAAGGGATTAATTTTAGATAACAGAGAAATACAAAACACAACTCACAGATTGTCTAATTAGTCCTATCACGCATCTCTTTCCCCTTTCGGGTCAATCGGGAAGTCGTGGGGTATGTAGTATGATTACTTTGAATTTGTAAAAGATATTGAAATGCTTATGATTCAAAGTATACAATGCTACTAATGTTAGTTTTTCAAGCATATATATATTCGAGCAAAGTGTTTACTGTTCTTTTACTTTTCTTCCTCTTTAAACAAAACTTAGATCTTTAAACCAACAGA